>DWRH01000084.1:0-21912 GCA_022318365.1 Anthoptus insignis
GAAGGCACGGGTAATAACGTGGGTATCTACACCCGCAGTTACACGGCGCAGACCAGCGGAACCGGGCTGACGGCGACAGTGAAATTGGCCGGCTGGGATGACCAGGTTAATTCAGCAACCTACAGTGTCACTGCAGATACAAAATCTGCAAGGGTCACTGCGCTGACCTTGCTGACCGAACCTGAAGGAGCCACTGGTGAAAATCGTATCACCCGCGTTGCTGATGGTACTGCTACATTCAATTATCAGGCGGAAGTGAAAGATGCACTGGGTAACCTTGTGCCTGGTGTTGCTGTAAAATGGAGCTGGGTATTACCAAATGGTGTCAGTGTTCCGGGTACAGGTACAACCTATCCTCGTGCAATAACCATACAGAACAGTAGCGTAACAGGAACTGGAACAGGTATCGCACAAAGCAATCTGGTGAGTACTTTTGCAGTGAATACAGTAAAAGTTCAGGCACAGGTTGATACGACAGTGAGTACCTCCGCCGATAATACGGTGAAAGCTGTTAATGATAGCGATCGAGTCAATTTTGTGGCAGGTGCACCAGCCAGTGCAACCTCGGTTTGGTCATATTCCGGCAACGACACAAAACTCAGGCTACCGGCTAACGGACAGGCAACCAGTAAAGGATCTGTTTATCTTTCTGTTCGTGACGCGAAAGGAAATGATGTTTCTGGCCTTACCTGGGCAGCCAGTACTATAGGTGGTCAGGCAACAATTACTGAAAATGGTATTGAAGAGACAACTCAGGCTGCCAAATACCGCTTTACTGTACTGGCCGGAACGGTTGCCGAACAAACGCAACTGACAGTGAAAAACAGTGATGGTGTGTTCAGCAAATCGTTGGATGTTACGTTGTATAATTATACTTACCATTATGATTATCAGCTTGATACCAGTGCGCGGCAACCAACGGTAGTATCCAGTGCGACCTACAAGTTTGTTGTCAAAGCGAGGGCTTCTGATGATTTAACCAATATCCAGACGGTTGCAGGAAATACTCTGAATTGGGCACTGAGCAGTACAGATCTTGCCACACTGCAACCAACGAATGGCAAAAATGACGGTACTGTAGTCAGTAAGCCTTTCATTTCTGGTAATGTGAAAGTAACGGCATCAGGAACCTATCAGGGCTTTTCTGTCTCAGGCCTGGAGGGGACGCTGACAATTACTGATATGGGATATACTCCAGATATGGGTAATGTCTCAATAACTGACAGTGATCCAAAATTCCTGGTCCAACCAGAAGAGTATGCATTGGTTATGCGATGTGGTTCTATTGTCGACTCGGTGATGAATACGGGTAACGAAGGAGCAGGAGGCTCCGGAGGCGGCGTGGTAAAAGCCAATGATCTTCGTAATGTTAAGTCGGTCCAGGTTACTTCTGCTATATGGCGTGGTACAAACCGGATGTCGTTAACTAAACTAGTCTTTACTTATAAAAATAGCTCGACGGTGGTCACCTGTGGTAAAGGAAATGAAAATATCTCAGGTTCGACGACGGTTAAATCCTACGATTTTGAGGCTACCAATACTGTGTTGCAAGGGGTTCAGGTAGGTAAGTATACCGTTACCCAGGGGAGTTACATTGATCGTATCAAGTTTATTACATCGCCAGTTTCAAACTGAGCTGAGTAATAAGGAGGGAGAGACAGTGTAACAGGTTGTTATCCTGTGGATGGTACCATCGAAGAGACATAAAACCCGTAACAGTTGCTGTTACGGGTTTTTTATTGCTGTAATAAACTAATTAACCCGAAAGGGTAGCTATCGAACTTCTATATGTTGTCACCCAAAAGCCCTCAATCCCCCATTTTTTATGGTATTATTTTACCAGAGCTTAACAATAATGACCCGATGCCATGCTCGAAGCTAATAATTTGACCTGTATCAGAGATGAACGAATTTTGTTCAGTGCACTCAATGTCACTGTTCAGCCGGGGGAGATTGTCCAAATTGCCGGTGAGAATGGTGCCGGGAAAACATCATTACTACGTATGCTGGCGGGTCTCAGCACTGGCGAGCGTGGTGACGTTCGCTGGCGCGGAGAGATGATCCAGCACCACCGTCAGATATTCCATAGTGAACTTCTCTATCTCGGACATCAGCCTGGTATAAAAACAGTACTTAATGCGATTGAAAATTTGCAGTTCTATCATACTGATGTGTCACGGACGGAGATTATGCAGGCACTGGAAATCGTCGGTTTAGCTGGTTACGAAGAGAGCCCGGTAGGGGCGCTTTCTGCAGGACAGCAACGTCGGGTCGCGCTGGCTCGTCTCTGGTTAACCAGGGCAATATTATGGATACTGGACGAGCCACTTACCGCACTCGATCAATCTGGTATAGCGGCGCTAATGATGCATTTCAAAGCACATCTGGCGCGTAATGGGATGGTGCTGCTTACCACACACCAGGCTCTGCCACTAGGCGATGTGGTGCTGCGTCAGGTGGCGCTTACGCCAGCGGGAGAGAAGCGATGTTCTTACGATTGATGCGTCGTGAATTGTCTGTCGCCCTGCACAGTGCTTCTGACATCGTCTACCCACTATGGTTTTTTTTAATGGTGATTACTCTGTTTCCGTTGGGTATTGGTGCTGATCCGGGGTTGTTGTCACGTATTGCACCCGGGGTATTATTAATCGCCGCGCTGCTGGCCTCAGTATTGATTGTGGAGCGGTTATTTCGTGATGATTATCTCGATGGATCCCTTGAACAGCTACTGTTATTGCCCCTCCCTTTACCCTGGGTGGTGCTGGCGAAAATTATTGCGCACTGGTTGATCACTGCACTGCCTTTATTGTTATTTTCGCCACTGGCGGCACTTTTTTTATCACTTGATTTCAACAGCTGGTGTGCGGTGTTAATGGTATTAGGATTAGTGACCCCAACATTGAGTTTTCTGGGCGCAATTGGTGTGGCGCTCACAGTAGGATTGCGCCGCGGTAGTGTATTGCTGAGCTTGCTGGTGTTGCCGTTATCGATTCCGGTACTGATTTTTGGCAGTGCAGCTATCGAAGCAGCAGCATCAGGCTTACCTGTAAGTGGTTATCTGGCGGTACTGGGTGCGATATTGCTGGTGAGTGGCGCTTTAGCACCTTTCGCTATCTCCGCCGCCCTGCGTATCAGCATAAACTAAGTGGGTATACAAATATTCGCCCAATTCCGCGTCAACGAGGATTTACCATGTGGAAAGAATGGTATCAGCGACTGTCCAACCCACAACAACTTTATGTATTAAGTGGGCAATGGCTTCCCTGGTGTAGCGTAGCGGGATTGTTAAGCCTGTTTACTGGCTGGATTTGGGGATTTGGTTTTGCGCCTGCAGATTATCAGCAAGGCGAAAGCTACCGGATTATCTATTTGCACGTCCCGGCGGCAATCTGGTCAATGGGCATTTATGCCATGATGGCAAGCAGTGCTTTAGTGGGTCTGGTCTGGCAGTGGAAAAATGCCGACCTGGCCATGGCAGCCATGGCACCGGTGGGGGGGGGGTTTACTTTTATCGCCCTTGTCACGGGCGCATTCTGGGGAAAACCGATGTGGGGAACCTGGTGGGTATGGGATGCCCGGCTGACATCGGAGCTAATTCTGCTTTTTCTCTATATTGGTGTTATCGCACTCTACAACGCATTTGATGATCGCCGGCTGGCAGGAAGAGCGGCGGCAATTTTAGTGCTTGTCGGCGTGGTTAATTTACCGATTATTCATTTTTCTGTGCAGTGGTGGAATACCTTGCATCAGGGATCATCCGGTATTTTGCAGCAGGCGATTGATCCTTCAATGCGCACGCCATTACGCTGGTCGATTCTCGGCTACTTTTTCATCTTTCTCTCATTGATGCTGATGCGTCTGCGAAATTTATTGTTGCTTACTGAGCGTAATCGTCCCTGGGTAATGATGATTGCCCGTCACTATGGAGAAAAATCATGACTCCGGCATTTTCGTCATGGAGCGCATTCTGGGCCATGGGCGGCTATGGTTTTTTCGTCTGGTCAGCATTCAGTTGTGTGTTGTTAACGTTTTTTTTCCTATGGATACATAGCGCGCTACGGCGTCGACAACTGTTGACTGCAGTCCTCAGAGATCAGGCCCGCCGTGATCGTCGCAATGGGAAGAAGCATCAGGCACCACAGGAGCCACGCCATGAATCCGCGGCGTAAAACACGTCTTCAACTGGTTATTCTGCTGTTGACGGTGTTTATTGCTGCGACCGGATTAGTCATTTACGCGCTGCGTTCCAATATCGACTTGTTCTATACGCCGGGCGAAATTATCCAGGGAAAAGGAGCTGAACGGATAAAACCGCAGACCGGACAGCGTTTGCGAGTCGGCGGTATGGTAATGCCGGGCAGTGTGAAACGTGATCCTGATTCACTTCAGGTATCGTTCACGCTGTATGATGCCTACAGTACGGTGAATGTCAGTTATAACGGCATCCTGCCGGACCTGTTCCGTGAAGGGCAGGGGGTTGTCGCTCAGGGTCTTCTGCAAGCCGATGGCAGTATACTGGCGAAAGAAGTGCTGGCTAAACATGATGAAAAATACACACCGCCAGAGATAAGTGATGCGATGCAAAAAAATCATGCAATGGCAGCAACGTTGCCCGTTCCCGTTATCACCACGCAGGAGAAGGAGTAATGCTTCCTGAAATCGGTAGTTTTTTGCTCTGTCTGGCATTGGGGTTATCACTGTTACTGAGTATCTATCCTCTTTGGGGGGCAGCAAAAGGCAATCTGCTTGCCATGTCGCTGGCTCGCCCATTAACGTATGGATTGTTTGCCTGCGTAGCGGGCGCTTTTCTTATTCTGGTTCATGCTTTTGTGGTTAATGATTTCAGTGTGTTGTATGTGGCAAACAACGCCAATACACTGCTGCCGGTCTATTACCGGATGGCGGCAACCTGGGGGGCACACGAGGGATCACTGCTGTTGTGGGTGATGTTACTCTGTTGCTGGACGCTGGCGGTTGCCTGTTTTAGTCGGCGCTTACCCCTTGAGGCCATTGCCCGCGTTCTGGCGATTATGGGAATAATCAGCAGTGGTTTCTTATTGTTCATTACCCTCACTTCCAATCCATTTACGCGTACCTTACCCGACATTCCCATCGATGGCAGTGACCTCAATCCTATGTTGCAGGATATTGGTCTGATTCTGCATCCGCCATTACTTTATATGGGATATGTGGGTTTCTCTGTGGCTTTTGCTTTTGCCCTGGCGTCGCTGCTGGCGGGTCGTCTTGACACCGCCTGGGCACGCTGGTCACGTCCCTGGACCACCGCCGCGTGGGTGTTCCTGACGCTGGGTATTGTGCTGGGTTCTATGTGGGCATATTACGAACTCGGTTGGGGTGGCTGGTGGTTCTGGGATCCGGTGGAAAATGCCTCTTTCATGCCGTGGCTGGTGGGTACGGCATTAATCCATTCGCTGGCGGTTACTGAAAAACGTGGCAGTTTTAAAGCCTGGACTGTTTTACTGGCGATCAGTGCTTTCTCTCTTAGTCTGTTAGGTACATTTTTGGTTCGCTCCGGGGTCCTGGTCTCTGTACATGCTTTTGCCTCAGACCCTTCGCGTGGCATGTTTATTCTGGCCTTTCTCATTCTGGTTATCGGAGGGTCGCTGCTACTCTATGCCCTGAAAGGCGGCAGCATTCAGAGCCGTGGTCAGAATCAGCTCTGGTCACGGGAATCTTTTTTGTTAGGCAATAATGTGGTGTTAATTGCCGCCATGCTGGTGGTGTTACTCGGTACGCTGTTACCCTTGATTCATAAGCAGTTAGGTCTGGGCTCAATTTCTGTAGGGGAACCATTCTTTAATCAACTGTTTAGCTGGCTGATGGCGCCGATGGCCTTAATGATGGGGGTAGGTCCGTTGGTCCGCTGGCGCCGCGATGAACCACAAAAATTACGTCGCCGCTTATTGGTGGCCGCTTTAATCACCCTACTGCTCTCGGTGTTATTGCCATGGTGGATGCAAGACCGGCTGGAGGCAATGGCTGTTGTCGGGTTAATGATGGCAATATGGGTACTGATATTGACAGTGATGGAGTTGCATGAGCGGGCGGCTTATCAACGTAATTTCTGGCAGGGATTACACCATCTGACCCGCAGTCACTGGGGAATGGTGCTCGGTCATGTCGGGGTGGCGGTGACTGTTATTGGGATTGCGTTGAGTCAGAATTACAGCGTTGAACGTGATGTACGTATGAAGCCCGGCAGTACGGCGGATATTGGTCCTTATCATTTTATTTTCCATGGCGTACAAGCGCTGCAAGGGGCAAATTACAGTGGTGGTACCGCGCGTATTGAAGTGACGCGAAACGGGAAACCTGAAACGACATTGTGGGCTGAAAAGCGCTATTACAGTGTGTCTCGTACTATGATGACTGAAGCTGCCATCAGTGGTGGATTAACCCGAGACCTGTATGCTGCCCTGGGTGAAGCGCTGAATAACGAAAGCTGGGCTGTGCGTCTTTATTACAAACCTTTCGTCCGCTGGATATGGTCTGGTGGGTTACTGATGGCGTTAGGCGGACTGCTTTGTCTGGCTGACCGGCGTTATCGTAGCAGCAAGCCAATAGCCAGGGACGCAATCCATGAATAAAAAACTGCTTTATTTACCGCTGGGCATATTTTTATTGCTGGCGGCAGCGCTGCTCTGGCAGCTTACACGCAATGCCCGGGGAGAAGACCCGACGCTGCTCGAATCAAGCCTGGTGGGAAAACCACTGCCAGCGTTTAGTTTACAACTGCTCGACATGCCGGAAACACAGTATAATCGTGCGATGTTGTTAACCGGCAAACCTTTTCTGCTCAATGTTTGGGCCACCTGGTGTCCCACCTGTCATGCAGAGCATCAGTATCTTAATCAGCTTGCTGCATCAGGTGTCACTATTGTCGGACTTAACTATAAAGATAATCGCCAGAAAGCGCTGAGCTGGCTCAAAGAGCGCGGTACACCTTATCGCATCAGCCTGTACGATGGTGATGGAATGTTTGGTCTGGATCTTGGTGTTTACGGTGCGCCGGAAACCTTCCTGGTTGATAGTCAGGGGATCATTCGTTATCGCCTGGTCGGTGAGCTTAATGATGCGGCCTGGACAACAACGCTGAAGGCGCTCTGGGAGCAGTCTGCCAGGGAGACTAAACAATGAAGACAATAATTATCCTGTTGTTTTTAAATTTTATTTCTCTGGTGGTGTACGCCAGTGATAGCGCAACCCTGGTTTTTTCCACGCCGGATGAAGAGCAGCAATATCATCAGTTGTTAGCGTCGTTGCGTTGTCCTAAGTGTCAGAACAACAGTATTGCCGATTCAAATGCAATGATTGCCAGTGATATGCGACTGAAAGTTTATCAGTTGCTAAAGGCAGGTAACAGCCCTGAACAGGTACGAAGCTACATGATTGAACGCTATGGTAATTTTGTTACTTATCAGCCACCTGTGAGTATATCGACCCTGATTTTGTGGGTGGGGCCGGCGTTATTTTTTTGCGTTGGTCTTGGAGTAATTATTATTCGTGGACGTAAAAAAAACGGTGACAACAGTGTCATGAGCGAGGGGGACCAGCAGCGTCTTGCTGCTTTGCTGGAAAAAGAACGGAGTCAAGAGTGATGGTGACACTATGGTTGACATTATTGTCACTGCTGCTGCTGGCCGCAGCTGGCATTGCCTTCGCCGCAAAACGTCGTCGTTTACCACTGGTGATATCGCGTGACAGCATTAATAAAAGTATCTATCGCCATCGGCTGGAAGAACTGGATGAAGAAGTTCAGCAGGGACGAATTGCCCGGCATGATGAAATGGTTGAAGAGCTACAACAGACACTGCTGGTTGATATACCGACAGAAACTAGCGGTAAAGCAAGCGCTACGGGGCGCATGATACTCTGGCCTGGTATTCTGCTATTGGTGGTCGTTACTCTGGTCCTCTACAGTCTGACCGGAGGGTATAGGCAGTTACAGGTGTGGAATGATATTAATCAGCAGTATCCTCAGCTTCGTGCTCAGGTCATGGATCCCCGGGCGACACCGTTGACGATGGAACAGATGGCTCGCCTTGCTGTCGGTTTGCGCAGTCAGCTGTTACTGCATCCGCATAACAGTGATGACTGGCTGATGCTGGGACGTGTTGCGATGGTACTTAATGATGGACAGGGAGCAAAACAGGCATTTCAGCGGGCGTTACAATTGGTGCCTTCATCAACAGAAGCTAAACTAAGCTATGCTGAAGTGCTGGTCAGGTTACAACATCGTGAAGATGCACAGCAAGCCAGTGAAATTTTAAACGCACTCTATGCAAATAATACGCAGGATCTGCGTATTATCAACTTACTGGCCTGGAATGCATACCAGCAGACGGACTACCCCTCAGCGCTGATGAGGTGGCAACAGTTACTAAAGTTGCTACCTGTTGAAGATCCCCGTCGCACAGGAGTGCAGGAACACATTGTTCAAACACAGGCTAAAATCTCATCTCCGGCTGAGAGCGACAGTGGAAAAACCCTGCCAGGGCAGTAAGAAAGCAGAGTATCGAAGTCAATATAAGCGCGGCTTCCTGACGGGTGTGGATGGTATTATAGCGAGTAATTGATAATAATAGCCCTTTGCGTAACGGTGTAAAACGTGAATAATTACACTTATGCTACAACAAGATAACTAACCAATAATGACAGGGAGAGAGCTATGGGCTTTCGTGCAGTGAGTGTTTTACTGGCCTGCCTGCTTTTGCTGGGATGCGCAGGTAGGGGAACAACGGGTAACACTCAGGAGCGTAGCGATCCTTTAGAGGGATTCAACCGCAGTATGTTTAGTTTTAATTATGATGTTCTTGATCCGTATGTAGTAAGGCCGGTAGCGGTAGCCTGGCGGGATTACGTTCCTGCCCCTGCGCGTAGTGGGTTAAGTAATTTTCTCGGCAACCTGAGTGAACCTTCGACCATGGTGAATTATTTTATCGAAGGTAAACCCTATGAAGCTATGGTGCATTTCAACCGTTTCTTCCTCAATACTGTTTTAGGGATGGGCGGCTTTATTGATGTCGCTACCATGGCAAACCCAAAACTGGCAAAAACAGAGCCGCGTAAGTTTGGTAGTACACTGGGCCATTATGGGATGGGCTATGGTACCTACGTTGAAATGCCAGCCTACGGCAGCTTTACGCCTCGTGAAGATATTGGTGGAATTGTCGATGATCTCTATGCACCACTAAACTGGCTCACCTGGTGGATGACTGCGGGCAAGTGGGTTCTACAAGGTGTGGAAACACGCGCGCAATTACTTGATTCCGATGCCATTCTGAAAAATACCACTGACCGATATCGTTTTGTTCGTGAAGCATATTTCCAACGGCATGATTTCCTTGCCAGTGACGGAAAACTGTTGCCGCAAACTAATCCAAATGCGGCTGCAATACAGGATGAGTTGAGCGAAATAGACGCTAGGTGAGTGGGGTAGTAGACGCAGGTATGATGTTGTCATCAAGATAGTGTGATTCAACCACGATGCATGAAAGTATGCATCGTGGTCACCACCGAACCGTTTCATTTTCTACTCGCTCAAGTTAGCTTTCTGGCGTCTATTTTTATCTGTACTCTCCTCCTCGTATCGTCTTTCCCTCTGAATCGACTCACCCTTACAGCGCTTGAATTTGTTCCACATCAAGTTGTGGTGAAATATTTCCGTATTAATCCGGCTATTTCCTGTCATGACCAGACAAGTGAAAAGTGGCAGCGTAAAATAATCTGCTATTAATCATGACAACGATGGCAGAGAACAGGAGACGTTATGTCGCATTCAATCAATAAGTGTAGTGCAGAAGAAACCGCAGCATGTTGCTGTGTGGATGTGGGTACTATCATGGATAACACCGATTGTACGGCAACCTGGAGCCAGTATTTTGACAATCGTCAGCAGGCAGAAACGATGCTTGCTGCTCTGACAGAGAAAGCACGTAATATTGAATCAGAACCTTGTGTGATTCTCAGCACCGTGACCGGCGCGGGTGAAGGGGTGCAACTTGATGCCGAATTCACCTTCAGTTGCCAGGCTGAAACGCTGATCTTCCAGCTCAGCCTGCGTTAAGCCATGAAGTCAGTGATGGGCAGCAACCTCTGCCCATCCTGTGGAGCGCATAAAAAAAGCCCCTCTGGTAGCATTATCCTCTATGGTTACTCTAACAATCAGTTGACTTGAATTCCTGGCTTAGGTAAAACAGCTCGTCCACCTATCAGGCGGATAGTCAGGCAAGTTATGCCGACATGATCCCTAACAATAGCGGTGCACTATGCAAGTTTTCATTATGCGTCACGGCGATGCAGCCACTGATGCAGCAAGTGATTCAGTCAGACCTCTTACCCAGTGTGGGCAGGAAGAGTCATCACGCATGGCGAATTGGCTCAACGAACAGCAGGTGGATATCGAAACGGTACTGGTAAGCCCTTACCTGCGAGCCCAACAGACACTTGAAGCGGTTCGCGGAGCGTTGCTGTTGCCTGAGGGGGCTGAAGTGCTGCCGGAACTTACCCCGGACGGTGATGCGCAATTAGTTGCCTGTTACCTGCAAACACTGGCTAATGAGGGCGTAAAATCTGTTTTGATCATTTCACATTTACCGCTGGTGGGATATCTGGTTTCTGCACTCTGCCCACAGGAAACGCCTCCGATGTTTGCTACCTCGGCAATTGCCAGTGTCATCAGTGACGCTAAAACGGGCGGTGTATTACAGTGGCAAATGAGTCCATCAAAACTTAATGCACTGGATAAGCAATAACCCCGGCTTGCTTTGCAGGTCCATTATTAGTCAGGGGAGAGGCAGTGCCTTAACCCTGAGATAATATCATCGTGCGGGTTGCCACTCTTCCTGTTCAATCAATAGCAGTAATGCGGCATTAGCACCGTAACCTTTTGGTGCCTGATGAAATGCCATCACCTGAGGATGCTGCGCCAGCCACAGAGGGATTTGCTGTTTAAGGATCTGTTTGCCATGACCGTGCATTACGCTGGCACAAAAAAGATGTTCTCGTCGACAGACGGCGATTAATGCGCCGAGTTCTGCTTTAGCCTGTTTTTGCGTCAGACCATGAACATCGAGAATGATCTCCGGTGGGTAAGCACCACGACGTAATTTTTTCAGTTCATCAGCACTGACATCACTCCTCAGGTAACGTACCGGTCCTTCCTCGGGGAGTAATGGCTGGAATTCATCAGAAAAGTAGTGGCTGGCATTCTGTTGTTCAGTGATGACACGTTTTTCTGTGCGGGAGACCGACGTTTTCGGCAACGATGCTGTCGGCACCGTATCCTGTATCCATTCACGTACACCGATTACTGTCTGGCGAAAAAGCGCCTGTTCTTCTCTACTGAGCACGTGTTTTTTAGTCATTGTCTCACCGGATATGCTGCCTGTTACAAGTTGCGCTGTACGTGTGCTCTCTGAGAGGATAGAACGTTACAGTAAGTAAATAATCTGAACCGCCGGGTATTGGGTGTGAGAGGTGATTATTCCCCTTTATCATCGTGAGTCTGCCATGAAGACAACCCTCTTTACCTGGTGGTGTAAAGCCCCGGAAAGGAGCCAGTCTAACCTGGCTTTCAGTAGCACTAAAACTAAAGTTAGCTTTTTATCATCAGTACGCTGAATTTAAACGCACTTCATGGCAAACTAGACAGCAGTATGACTTTGTATCCGGGAGCTATTTTGGACAAGATTTTTGTGGATGAAGCGATCAGCGAACTGCATACCATACAGGATATGTTGCGCTGGAGTGTCAGCCGTTTTTCTGCTGCAGACATTTGGTATGGGCACGGTACAGACAATCCCTGGGATGAAGCTGTTCAGCTGGTGTTGCCGACACTCTATCTACCGCTGACCACACCACAGGAGATGTTAACCTCAAGACTTACTCCCAGTGAGCGTCAGCGCATTGTTGAGCGGGTTATTTGCCGGGTTAATGAGCGTATTCCGGTTGCTTATCTGACTAATAAAGCATGGTTTTGTGGTCATGAGTTCTATGTCGATGAACGTGTTCTGATTCCTCGTTCTCCGGTTGGTGAATTGATCACTGACCGTTTCAGTGCCTTGTTGCCTGAAACACCCTCATTGATACTGGATATGTGTACCGGCAGTGGCTGCATTGCTATTGCCTGTGCGCTGGCTTTCCCGCAAGCAGAAGTGGATGCAGTCGATCTTTCTGAGGACGCGCTGGCCGTTACTGAACACAATATTGGTCTCTACAGCCTTGAACAGCAAGTCACGCCTATCCGTTCCGATCTGTTTCACGATCTACCACCGGTCCCTTACGATTTGATTATCACTAATCCCCCGTATGTTGATGCGGAGGATATGGACGACTTGCCAGAAGAGTATCATCACGAACCTGAATTGGGGCTGGCTGCGGGGGATGATGGGCTTGATTTGGTGCGTAAAATACTTGCCATGTCTCCGGACTATCTCAGTGATAAAGGCGTGCTGATTTGTGAAACCGGTAATAGCATGGTGCACCTTGCTGCGCAGTATCCTGATATCCCATTCCACTGGCTGACTTTTACGCAGGGTGGAGATGGCGTCTTCATGCTCACGCGTCAACAATTGCTTGATGCACAGCACTATTTTTCTCATCTGAGATAATAAGTTAATAATAGGTTTCACGGTGGTGGGCAGTAGATGCAGCTACGGTGAGCCAACGATGTTACAGAGACAAGGGGTAAACATGGCGGGTAATACGCTTGGAGAACTTTTTCGGGTGACCACATTTGGTGAGTCACACGGCGTGGCACTGGGTTGTATCGTTGATGGTGTTCCGCCGGGAATTCCGTTAACGGAAGAAGACTTGCAGCATGATCTTGACCGTCGCCGTCCGGGAACCTCGCGTTATACTACCCAACGGCGCGAAGCCGATCGCGTGAGGATCCTCTCCGGGGTGTTTGAGGGGAAGACAACCGGCACCAGTATTGGTTTATTAATAGAAAATACCGACCAACGCTCGCAGGATTATGGCACGATTAAAGAGGTATTCCGCCCTAATCATGCTGACTACACCTACCAGCAAAAATATGGCATTCGTGATTACCGTGGAGGAGGTCGCTCTTCCGCGCGGGAAACGGCGATGCGTGTAGCCGCGGGCGCGATAGCTAAAAAATACCTTGCGATGCAATATGGTATCCAGGTCCGTGGTTATCTGGCGCAGATGGGCGATATTCATTGTGAATTAAAAGACTGGGCACAAGTGGAGATGAATCCATTTTTCTCCCCGGATCCTGATCAGCTTGACGCGCTTGATGAGCTGATGCGTCAGTTGAAGAAAGAGGGTGATTCTATCGGTGCCAAAGTAGCCGTAGTGGCTGAGGGTGTACCACCAGGACTGGGAGAACCGGTGTTTGATCGTCTCGATGCCGATTTAGCGCATGCGTTGATGAGTATTAATGCAGTCAAAGGTGTTGAAATTGGTGATGGTTTTGCCGTAATCAATAAACGCGGTAGTGAACACCGCGATGAAATACGCAGCAGTGGTTTTTTGAGTAATCATTCCGGTGGGATCCTTGGCGGTATAAGTAGCGGTCAGCCAATCCTTGCGACCATTGCGATGAAACCGACATCGAGTATTACCGTGCCAGGAAAAACCATTAATTGTCGTGGTGAAGAAGTCGAGATGATCACCAAAGGTCGTCACGATCCGTGTGTGGGTATTCGTGCGGTGCCCATTGCAGAGGCGATGATGGCGATTGTGCTGATGGATCATCTGTTGCGAAATCGGGCACAAAATGCCGATGTCACTTCCACATTACCACGCTGGTAATCGATGAGAAGCCTGCTGTATTTCTACCTGCTACTACTTTGTCCGCTGTTGGCTGCAGCGGCTACGCCATGGCAGAGCGTACGTCAGCCGGTGACGGGTATTCCGCAGTCAATTGGTGGTTATTCAAACGGTTGTATTATTGGCGCACAGTCTTTGCCGCTAGAAGCCCCGGGGTATCAGGTGATGCGCCAGGACCAGCGGCGTTATTTTGGACACCCGTCATTGATTGCTTTTATTCAACATCTCAGTCAACAGAGCCAAAGTCAGAAATTGGGCGAAGTGCTGGTGGGTGATTTAGGCATGCCAGCGGGTGGGCGTTTCAGCAGTGGTCACGCCAGTCATCAATCAGGTCTGGATGTGGATATCTGGCTGCAGCTACCCAATAAACGCTGGGGTGCAGAGCAGCTATTAAAACCCCAACCGGTTGATTTAGTCACCAGCGATGGCAAAGGGGTGGTTGCCCGTCACTGGCAGCCGCAGCTTGCACAGTTAATAAAACTGGCCGCTCAGTCCCCCGAAGTGACGCGAATCTTTGTTAATCCGGCAATTAAAAAGAAATTGTGTGAAGTGGCAGGAGATGATCGTGACTGGTTACGTAAAGTCAGGCCGTGGTTCGGTCATCGCGCGCACATGCACATCCGGCTGCGTTGTCCTGCTGACAGTGTGCAGTGTGAAGCACAGGATACACCGCCTGCTGGCGACGGCTGTGGTAGTGAGCTGACCAGCTGGTTTTTACCTGCTGCTCCGGGGGGTAAAACCACACCTTCTGAGCCACCGCCATTACCGGCGGCTTGCCAGGCATTACTGGATAAACATATTCTCTGAGGAGTACAGATGGAGTGGTTTACAATCAGTCCCTGGTTGGTAGGGGGGCTCTTTTTTGTGGCAATGGGTGCCAGCTTTATTGATTCGATTGCCGGTGGTGGTGGGTTACTTACCGTGCCGGCGTTGTTATCGGTTGGATTATCACCGGCGCAAACCCTTGCAACTAATAAATTGCAATCAGTCGGAGGCTCATTCTCCGCCACGCTCTATTTTATTCGCCGCAAAGCGGTGTCACTGCATGATCAAAAATTGAATATTGCGATGACATTTATCGGGGCGGTAAGTGGTGCTGCGTTAATCCAGCATTTACATGCCGACTTTCTGAAACAAGTCTTACCTTTGCTACTCATCGCAATTGGTGTGTATTTTCTTTTGATGCCTAAATTAGGAGAAGAGGATCGGCAGCGGCGTTTATATAGTTTACCTTTCGCGCTGGTAGCCGGCGGCTGTGTGGGGTTTTATGATGGCTTTTTCGGGCCGGGTGCGGGTTCTTTTTACGCTCTGGCATTTGTAACGCTATGCGGCTTTAACCTGGCAAAATCAACGGCTCACGCCAAACTTCTCAACTTCACATCCAACTTCGGCAGTCTGCTGTTTTTTATCTTTGGTGGACAGGTGATGTGGGGAATCGGCCTCGTCATGCTACTGGGGGCTTTCTGTGGTGCTCGCCTTGGTGCGCGAATGGTGCTGACAAAAGGACAGCAATTGATTCGTCCGATGGTGGTGACCGTGTCAGTGGTGATGAGTGTGAAACTGCTCTACGACGCCCATGGTGCGCAGATTACGCACTGGTTTCAGCAGTTAGCCGTGCTACAGTGATGCCAGTCAGTGGATTATCGTCACTGACAGCCGGATACGATGAACAGACAGAAAAATAATATGAGCTTACAACACCATTACGACCAGTTGATCACGCTATTTGATCACTGTTTTTTTACTGAATTTTCTACCAGACTGGTGAAAGGCGAAGATGAACCCATCTATCTACCTGCTGATGAAACGGTAGATTATCACCGGATTATTTTTGCCCATGGTTACTATGCCAGTGCGCTGCACGAAATTTCCCACTGGTGCATTGCCGGGGCCGCTCGCCGCCAGCAGGTTGACTTTGGTTACTGGTATTGCCCGGATGGCCGCGATGCGCTAACCCAGAGTCAGTTTGAATCGGTAGAGATAAAACCGCAGGCGTTGGAGTGGATGTTTTGTGTTGCGGCACAATTTCCTTTCAATGTTAGCTGTGACAATCTCAGTGGTGATGCCGAGCCAGACAGAATTGCTTTCCAGCGGCAAGTTCACCGTCAGGTGACTGACTATCTGGCTCAGGGAATACCGACCCGACCACAACGCTTCATTAAAGCATTGTGTCATTTTTATGCTACACCACCCTTGTCGGCCGCCGATTTTCCCTGGCCGGAAGACCTCTAAACATAAAATTAAAGTGCAGCAGCAGGGGCTCTATGATTGATGAATTTGAAGCACGTATTCTGGCGCTGATTGACGATATGGTTGAAAGCGCCAGTGATGATGAACTATTTGCCAGCGGTTATCTGCGTGGACACCTGACCCTTGCGGTAGCTGAACTGGAAAAAGAAGGAAAGCACTCTGCAGCGGCTCTGCAGGCAGGTGTCTCCAATAGTCTGCAGAATGCGATACAGGCTGGTGAGTTATCGCCACGAGACCAGATTTTGGTGGTTGGTATGTGGGAGAACCTTTTCCAGCAGGTGAAAAGCTCTTTTCTCAGTCACTGATTATTGTGGTTTTTTATTGCATTGCACCCTTACCGCTTTCCCTTTATGCAGTTTCCTGATCCAGTAACGATTGGGATGGAGTGCAGCGAGGGTCTGTTTGTCCAGTGGTTGGGGTTCATGGCATAGTTCCGCGGCCAGTATTTCTGCTGCCAGCGGTGCACTGCATAATCCTCGCGATCCCAGTGCGCCAAGGACAAACAGATTATCATAGACCGGCGCAGGAACCAGCTGTTGAGGTGTTGTACATGAGGCGAGATTGGCGTAACAACGCAGCGTGGCATCGACATCGGGAACCGGGCCGACCATCGGCAGATGGTCACGGGTGGCACATCGAACGCCACTACGTGCTTTACCGGCGCTGACATCCACCGCCAGGGGCCACTGTTGTCCGGGAAGTGAATTGAGTAAACGCTGACGATTATGTAGCTGATCTTCTGCACGATACTCGGTACTGTCATCATCACGGTGATAACTGGCACCAATACAATGTTGTTGGTTTTTTGCATTCGCCGGGGTGAGATAACCATCGTAACACAGTACTTGTTTCAGTGCGGCTAAGGCAGCCGTTTGTGGAATATGGCTCACCTGACCACTGACTGCATAAACCGGCAGCGCGGCGGTTTGGGTAAAGCGATTCAGAGTATGACCGGTCGCCAGCACGACAGCCGCGGCAGGGATGACCCGCTTATCGTCACACAGTAACTGCCATCCTGAAGTCGTCGGAATGATGTCGTTAACCTGCGTTTTCCAGTGAACCTGTAAGCCTTGTTGTTGCGCAAGTTGCAGTAAACTGCGTGTCAGTTGTGCCGGTGAAAGCCAGCCACCGAGAGGGTAAGTGATGCCATGGCAGCCACAGGGCAAACCGCACTCACGGCTAATGCGCTCTTCTGAGCAGTGCTGAGCAATGGCATCGGGCAGCGCCATACTGAGCATTTTAGCAATTTTTTCAGCGCTTTTATTATCCCAGGCCAGTTGTGTCACGCCACACCATTGGTGATCATAGTCAACAGGCAGTGCATCATACAGCCGGCGGGCGAAAGTAAAGGCCTGTGGGAAAAAATGCGCCAGTGCCCGGTCATGGGGGGCCAGTAATGGATAGAGCGCGCCTTGCTGGTTACCCGAGGCTCCGCAGGCAACCTCTGCATCGGCGCAGCATAGCGTGACTTTTTTCTCACGGCGCAGGAGAGCCAGCGCCAGCAGGATACTGGCGATACCACCACCAATCACTATGATCTCATCGCTGGTGGCCGCCGGACGATATGCCCAGGGTTGCGTAGAGGAAATCGATAACGGACGGGTGATATGCCCACAGAGTATTTCCCTTTTTTTACCACACCCGGGTTGTTTCACCACAGTAAAGCCAGCCGCCTGTAACCCGCGCCGGACAAACCCCGCCGCGGTAAAGGTGGCGAAAGTCCCTCCCTGGCGTGCCAGTTTTGCCATCCAGTTAAATAATCCGTCATGCCACATTTGTGGATTTTTTGCCGGAGAGAACCCATCAAGAAACCAGGCATCGACCTGCTGATGGAGACTGTCATCAATCTGTTCAATGAGTTGGTTAACATCACCGAACCATAGATCGAGAGTGACGCGACCCTGGTCGAACAGCAGTCGTTGACAACCTGCAAGTGGAACAGGCCACTGCTGACGCAGGCGACTGGCATAGTTATGTAATGCTGGCCAGTGTGCATGGGCGGCTGCCAGATCATCGGGTCGCAGAGGATATTTTTCTATGCTGATGAAATGTAAACGTTTTACTGATGCCCCGGGATACTGTGCGCGGAACTGGTCAAAAGCCTGCCAGAGTGAAAGGAAATTAAGACCTGTACCAAATCCCGTTTCAGCGACCACAAACAGAGGGCGATCATGAGTATGAAAGCGTTGCGGCAGAGAGTTCCCCTGGAGAAAAACATGGTGAGTTTCTTGTGGGCCGTTATCACTGGAAAAATAGATATCATCAAAAACTCGGGATACAGGTGTACCCTGTTCGTCCCAGCGTAGATCAGCATAGCCGATCGGGGAATCAGACATGGTAAAGGCTCATTAATCCACAGATACAGCAATTGTATCGATGACACACTGCTCAGGCAACTTTACAAAAGAATACAGCTGATCGGACTTGTTCAGCTTACATCTGTACGCTAAAGTGCTGGTCGAATATTACATAATAGAAAGAAGCGATGAGGTATTGAATGAAACGTGCGGTGATTACGGGCTTGGGTATCGTTTCAAGCATTGGCAACAACCAGAAGGAAGTTCTGGCGTCTCTGCGTGAAGGGCGTTCTGGTATCACATTTTCCCAGGAGCTAAAAGATTCCGGTATGCGTAGTCACATTTGGGGCAACGTTAAACTCACTAAAGAAGAGATCGCCGAATTAATCGATCGTAAAACTCTGCGTTTTATGAGCGATGCTTCTATCTATGCTTATATTTCTATGCTCGAAGCGGTGAAAGATTCGGGTCTGACTGATGCGCAATATCAAAATAATCCTCGTGTTGGGCTGGTAGCGGGTTCCGGTGGCGGTTCGCCTTTCAACCAGGCCGCCAGTGTTGATGGTATGCGTGCTAAAGGGTTGCGTGGTGTTGGCCCCTACATGGTGACCAAAGCGATGGCTTCAGGGGTTTCCGCTTGCCTGGCGACTCCCTTCAAAATCCATGGTGTTAACTACTCAATCAGCTCAGCCTGTGCAACGTCAGCACACTGTATTGGTAATGCTGTAGAGCAGATCCAGTTAGGCAAACAGGATGTCGTGTTTGCGGGTGGTGGCGAAGAGCTCTGCTGGGAAATGTCCTGTGAATTTGATGCCATGGGAGCGTTATCAACCAAATTTAATGATACCCCGGAAAAAGCCTCGCGCACTTATGATACCGGTCGTGATGGCTTTGTCATCGCTGGCGGTGGTGGCATGGTTGTGGTTGAAGAGCTGGAACATGCGCTGGCGCGTGGTGCCCATATTTACGCTGAAGTCGTGGGTTACGGTGCAACTTCAGACGGTGCTGATATGGTGGCACCTTCTGGTGAGGGCGCAATGCGTTGTATGCAACTGGCGATGAATGGAGTGGATACCAAAATTGATTACCTGAACACGCATGGCACCTCAACGCCAGTGGGTGATGTAAAAGAGCTGGGTGCTATTTCTGCCGTGTTTAAGGACCAGATGCCAGCCATGTCTGCGACTAAATCGCTGACCGGTCACTCCTTAGGGGCCGCCGGGGTACAGGAAGCCATTTATTCGCTGCTGATGCTGGAACATGGTTTTATTGCGCCAAGTATCAATATCGATGAGATGGATCCAGCGGCCCAGGGGCTGAACATTGTCACGCAACCGACTGAGCAAAAGCTGACTACAGTCATGTCTAACAGTTTTGGCTTTGGTGGTACTAATGCCACTCTGGTGATGCGTAAGCTGTAATCTTCAGCGCTGCTGATACCTGTTTAAAGGGCACCTTAACGGTGCCCTTTTTGTTAGTGGCTGATAGAGTGATGAAGCCAGCACATTCAACCGGAGTAAACGATGGAACATCATTGACATTAAGTCCCCATCTGCACCCTTGAAGCTCAGGTCTACGCCCCGGACTCCGGCAGGATAAACAGGCAAACGGTGGAACCTAACCAGCGCGGGAAAGAAGCTGGCTCTACCCCGTCTCACGTAAACGCGTCACGTACCTGATAAAGTGAGCGACTAAGGCAGCAGTAAGCGGTGAAGTGTGATTGCGAAGGTCTGACACGACACCCACAAAATCAAACCTCTTGCAGGGTGATAATAGAAAGAAAAGAGCTGGACGAAGGTCGCTTCGCTCCCCGTTGATTTTTTACATACCGACCCGGGGGCATTAGGTTTTTTTTGTTCTTTTCAGGTCATGCACTTACGATGGCTACATCATATCGATACAAAGACAAGGAGTCAGAATGATAATCAGCCCGCCGTTTGTCCGCACACGGAACGTCGGAGAGCATGACGCATTATGGGTCAGAAGGATGATGCCCCTGGATATCAACCGCGGATTCCCGCTCAACGCACACGCATTGTGGCATGGAGGCGTGCATGTACTCCACACTGACCGCCGCGAGGAAGGCTACGAACGCACTGAGTTTGTTCGCGCCATCGCAGACGGGGTGGTAGTCTCCTCTCGTGCACCATCCTCCACTGACCGGCGCGATGCCTTTCCGCTGAATTACAACGGCAGAACGGATGACGGCTATGTCCTGCTGAAGCATGAAACCGATATTGGGGAAAACTGTAGTGTCGTGTTCTACTCCCTGTACATGCATCTCCGGGAGCGGTTGGACCCTGCCATCAGGGACGGTGCCAGAGTTTGGCGCAAGGACCGCATCGGGCAGAGTGGTACGGTGGATAACGTGAACGCCTTTCACTTTGAGGTGTTCTGTGACAACGAAAATATGCTGAAACTGACCGGTCGTACCACGCCTGAACTCGATGTCACCCGTGACGGCAGAACAGATACCGTTTACGGCGATATCCATTTTTATCTGCCGCCCGGTACACAATTTTACGAATCAGTACCTGATGCTGCTTCACCGCGCACGGAACACCTGAATCCAGTTCATACCTCAACAGAACCGCTCTTCGTCAGCATGACCTTCAAAAATGGTGACTGTACGATGCTCACCCGCAGGAAAAATGCCACCACTCCGGTATGGTTCGACACTATGGGGGAGGCATTGGTGAATGCAGATGCGAACCCGGTTGATAACAGCCAAAATACAGCTAGAAAATATGAATACAATCTGTACCGAACAGCCTGCCGTCTGTACCCGCAGAATCCGTCAGCCGGGTTCGAACTCCTCCGCTTCGGGCGGGTTATCAGCGCTGAACATGAAACTCTCAGGCCTGCTGATGCACCGCTTTGGCGTACCGTCAGCTTCCCCGGCAGTAGGGGTATGGTCAATCTGGCATCACCTGACATCAAAAAATTCAGCGATGCCGACTTCCCGCACTGGACGGGATGGCGCATGGTGGACGATGACACTGACAACAACAGCCAGTGTAACTCCCCAATTATCGCAGGATTACAGGACAGCGGGCATTTCAGCGACCTGAGCAGCCGTCTGGTATGCCATTTTCCGCTGGAGTGGAATGCTGCAACCTTTGACCAGCGCTATACTTGGCTCAGAACCGGCTCTGACGATATTCCTGCCATGTCTGAAGAAGACTATGAACGACTGAAAAGCCACGCAGCAGCGCTGTGCTTCGACACAGGCGAGAATAGCTCCGGAAGACTGTGGCATTTCCACCCGGCAGAATTTATCAGCCATTTCCGCAAGTGCTGCTGGCTAAGCAAATCAGAACTGAAGCAGCTGATTCCCCGGAATGCGTTAAGAAAGGCCGGGAGGAATGATTACCGTTGGGAGGCCATCAACAGCTACCGTGACGGTGCCGGCAGCGTCGCGGACAATATCCGTACTCACATGAACAGGGCAATGCAAAAATACCTGATCACCACCCCGCTTCGCATCGCCTGCTTCCTGGGGAACGGCATTCAGGAAACGGGCTGGCTGGGGTCGATGGAGGAAGGG
>DWRH01000085.1:0-21767 GCA_022318365.1 Anthoptus insignis
GAAATCTACAGTCCCCTTGCTCATCGTCTCGGTATCCACCATCTAAAAACGGAATTAGAAGAACTCGGTTTCGAAGCCTTGTATCCTAACCGTTACCGTGTGATCAAAGAAGTCGTCAAAGCCGCACGCGGGAACCGTAAAGAGATGATTCAACGCATCTTGAGCGAAATAGACGGTCGTTTACAAGAAGCGGGTATTCCCTGCCGCGTCAGCGGACGTGAAAAGCATCTTTACTCTATCTATCGTAAAATGCACCTGAAAGAGCAGCGCTTCCATTCGATTATGGATATCTATGCCTTCCGGGTTATCGTCAAGGATATCGATACCTGCTACCGCGTGTTAGGCCAAATGCACAGCTTATTTAAGCCGCGTCCAGGCCGTGTCAAAGACCATATCGCCATTCCTAAGGCGAACGGCTATCAATCCTTGCACACTTCAATGATCGGTCCACACGGTGTCCCCGTCGAAGTCCAAATTCGTACTGAAGATATGGATCAGATGGCTGAAATGGGGGTAGCTGCACATTGGGCCTATAAGCAGCAGGGCGAAAGTGTGACGACCACTCAGTTACGCGCCCAACGCTGGTTGCAGAGTCTAATTGAACTTCAACAAAGCTCAGGTAACTCTTTTGAGTTTATCGAGAGCGTGAAGTCTGACCTGTTCCCTGATGAGATCTATGTCTTCACCCCAGAAGGCCGTATCGTCGAACTTCCCGCTGAAGCGACACCGGTCGACTTCGCCTATGCTGTACATACCGATATTGGTCACGCTTGTGTTGGAGCAAGGGTTGATCGTCAACCTTATCCTCTATCACAACCGCTGACCAGTGGCCAAACAATAGAGATCATTACTGCGCCAGGAGCCCGCCCTAACGCAGCGTGGTTAAACTTTGTCGTCAGCTCCAAAGCGCGCGCTAAAATTCGTCAACTCCTCAAGAATCTCAAACGCGAAGATTCCGTATTACTGGGTCGACGCTTACTCAGCCATGCGCTGGGTGGCAGTAAGAAACTCGCTGAAGTGCCGCAAGAGAGTATTCAGCATGAGCTCGAGCGTATGAAGCTCGCCAGCTTCGACGACCTCCTAGCCGAAATAGGCTTGGGTAACGCGATGAGTGTCGTCGTGGCGAAGAACCTTCTGCCGCAACCTGAATCTCATGACACGACAACAGGTAGTCATCCAAAACGCCATAAGCTGCCGATTAAAGGAGCTGAAGGAGTATTAATTACCTTTGCCAAATGTTGTCGTCCGATCCCGGGTGATCCGATCTTGGCACATATTAGCCCCGGTAAAGGATTGGTGGTCCACCATGAATCCTGTCGTAATATCCGCGGATTCAGTAAAGAGGCCGAGAAATTTATGCCGGTCGAGTGGGATACCCATACTGAGCAAGACTTTATCGCCGAATTAAAAGTCGATATGTTTAATCATCAAGGGGTATTAGCCAACTTAACGGCAGCGATCAATCAAGCGCGCTCTAATATTCAAAGCCTAAATACCGAAGAACGGGATGGCCGGGTCTATACGGCTTATTTACGGCTTACCGTTCATGATCGTGTCCATCTGGCTAATATCATGCGTAAACTGCGTGTGATGTCAGATGTCATCAAAGTGCAACGGAATCGTAACTAAGCTTATGAATTCACAACGACTTGCTCGGATTCAGGAAATGCTGGCGAGACGCCAGCCTGACCTGACCCTGTGTCTTGAACAAGTCCATAAGCCCCACAATATCTCGGCGATTATTCGTACAGCCGATGCAATCGGCATCCACGATATTCATGCCGTATGGCCTGAAGAACGGATGCGAACCGCCGTCTCCTCTTCAGCTGGTAGCAATAACTGGGTCAATGTCCACACGCACGATAGTATTGAGCAGGCGGTGTCGGTATTTACGGCGCAAACTATGCAGGTACTCGCGACTAACTTGAGCGAGAAAGCGGTCGATTTTCGTGAGATCGATTACACCAAACCAACCTGTATTATCGTGGGCCAAGAAAAAACCGGTATCAGTCACCAAGCGCTAGCGTTAGCCGATCATCATATCGTCATCCCAATGCTCGGAATGGTACAGTCACTGAATGTCTCTGTGGCGGCGGCCTTAATTTTGTATGAAGCTCAACGCCAGCGCCAAGCCGCAGGCTTATACCAGCGCGACTATAGCGATATCGATCCACAAGAACAGCAGCGGTTACTGTTTGAGGGTGGATACCCTACCCTTGCTCGGGTCGCCAAGCATAAAGGCTTACCCTATCCCTATATTGATCAAGACGGCACTATACAGGCCGATCAGTCATGGTGGGACAGTATGCAAGCCACGAGAAAACGATGAAAGGACGCCTGCTTGATGCCATTCCGCTCACCACCCTGACCGGCGTCGGTGCGAGCCAATCCGCTAAATTAGCGAAAATCGGCCTCCATACCCTCCAAGATTTACTGTTACATCTACCATTACGCTACGAAGACCGAACGCATCTTACCGCTATCAATGGCTTGCAAGCCGGTTCACATACTACCGTCTGCGGAGAAGTGTTACATAGCGAGATCACCTTTGGCCGTCGACGCATGCTGGTTTGCCAAATCAGTGATGGCACAGGGACCCTCACGCTGCGTTTTTTCAATTTTAATGCGGGGATGAAAAATGGCTTAGCGGCGGGTAAAAAGATTATTGTTTGGGGCGAAATCCGACGCGGGCAACGTGGCCCAGAAATTATCCACCCTGAATATCGCCAACAGGATGAGCAACACTCTATCGCTCTACAAGAGACCTTAACCCCCGTTTATCCGGCTACCGATGGTATTCGTCAGGCCACGCTGCGAAACTTGACGGATCAAGCACTGGTATTGCTACAACATAATCCTATTCAGGAATTATTACCTCAAGAACTTTGTCGCAACCTCCTGTCACTGACTGAGGCCTTGCAGCTATTACATCGTCCGCCTCCAGAAATGCAGTTAGCCGATGTCGAGCTAGGACGCCATCCGGCACAATTACGACTGATTACTGAAGAGTTACTAGCGCATCAGCTTAGTATGTTACAAGCGCGGGCTGGCGCGCAGCAGTATCGAGCCTTATCCTTTAAACCTGACCACCGTTTATCCGAGCAGCTGTTAAGCCAGCTCCCCTTTACGCCAACCGGGGCGCAACAACGGGTCGTTAAAGAGATTGAACAAGATTTAGCGCATCCCTATCCGATGTTACGTCTCGTACAAGGCGATGTAGGATCGGGAAAAACCTTAGTGGCGGCACTGGCCGCATTACAAGTTATTGCCGCCGACCAGCAAGTCGTGATGATGGCCCCGACTGAGCTGCTTGCCGAACAACATGCCCATAATTTCCGTACTTGGTTCGAACCCCTTGGCATTCAAGTCGGCTGGCTAGCGGGAAAACAGAAAGGGAAAGCGCGCGCTACCGAGCAAGAACGTATCGCCCGCGGCGAAGTACAAATGGTAGTAGGGACACATGCCCTCTTTCAGGAGCATATTCAATTCCAACATTTGGCACTGGTTATCATTGATGAGCAGCACCGTTTTGGTGTCCACCAGCGTCTCGCACTATGGGAAAAGGGTCAGCAACAAGGTTTTCACCCACATCAATTAATCATGACGGCGACGCCCATTCCTCGTACCTTGGCGATGACCGCTTATGCCGATCTCGATACCTCGACTATCGATGAGCTACCTCCTGGGCGTACCCCGGTTACGACTGTGGCGATCCCCGACTCTCGGCGGAGCGAGATTATTTCCCGCGTCGAAAAAGCCTGTGCCGAGGGCCGACAAGCTTACTGGGTCTGTACCTTAATTGAAGAATCAGAGCTACTCGAAGCGCAAGCTGCTGAGAACACATTAGTCGAGCTTCAAACCGCCCTGCCTGCAATGCGTATCGCTTTAGTGCACGGCAAAATGAAACCGGCTGAAAAACAGCAGATCATGCAACAATTTAAAGGGCACGAGCTGGACCTTCTCATTGCGACGACTGTCATTGAGGTAGGGGTGGATGTCCCTAATTCCAGTTTGATGATCATTGATAATGCCGAACGTCTCGGCTTAGCCCAACTCCACCAGCTGCGCGGACGAGTAGGCCGTGGCGCTATCGCCTCACACTGTGTCTTATTGTATAAGCCACCACTTAGTAAAACGGCACAAAAGCGTTTACAGGTTCTGCGCGACACCAATGATGGCTTTATTATCGCTCAGCATGACTTAGAAATACGGGGTCCAGGAGAATTGCTCGGGACAAAACAAACCGGAAACGCAGAATTTAAAGTCGTAGACCTAGTACGCGACCAACGCTTAATTCCAGAAATACAGCGTATTGCCAAACATCTCCACCAACATTACCCTGAACAATCAAAAGCATTGATTGAACGATGGTTACCGGCCAAGACACTGTTCAGTAACGTTTAATCCATTGATTATGGATTAAGATAAAGCAATCGTTTGCAATCGGTCTTAACTCCTTTAAAATTTCTCCTTTTTATTATTCTGCCAGAGAAAATTTATGTCCATCGAACGTGTCGAACCGACTGGAAATCCGCCAACCGCTCCGCGTAGCGAGCTAATTTATACGTTGGAAGCCCGCCCCCCCCTCCCGCAGGCTATCTTTGCGGCTTTACAACACTTGCTTGCCATGTTTGTGGCCGTGATTACGCCAGCGCTCCTCATTTGTAAGGGCTTAAACTTACCGGCAGAAGATACCCGGCATATTCTTAGCATGTCGCTCTTTGCTTCGGGCATCGCCTCCCTTCTACAGATTAAAACGTGGGGGCCAGTTGGCTCTGGTTTACTGTCGGTACAAGGGACCAGTTTTAATTTTGTCTCGCCGCTAATTATGGGTGGCCTTGCCATGAGACAAGGGGGTGCAGACACCTCGCATATGATGGCTGCACTCTTCGGCACCTTGATGCTTGCCTCCTGTACCGAGATGATTATTTCGCGCATACTCCCCTATGTTCAGCGTGTCATCACGCCATTGGTCTCGGGTATTGTCGTCATGATTATTGGCCTCTCGTTAATCCAAGTCGGCCTAACCTCGGTCGGAGGAGGTTTTAGCGCTATGGCTGACCATAGTTTCGGTTCACCAACAAATTTACTCTTGGCCGGCGTGGTGTTATTGACCATTATCTTACTCAACCGCCAAAAAAATCCTTACCTAAGAATTGCCGCACTGTTTATTGCCATGCTCATTGGCTACGTCCTAGCTTGGGCGATGGGTGTATTACCGAGTGCTCTACCAGCTACCTCGCATCCACTGGCGATCTGGCCGCAGCCACTGCGTTATGGGCTTGAAATCGATTGGAATTTATTACTCCCCCTGATGTTAGTCTTTATGGTGACCTCACTTGAGACGATTGGCGACATCACTGCGACGTCCGACGTTTCAGAGCAGCCGGTAAAAGGCCCTCTTTATATGCAACGTCTTAAGGGTGGAGTGCTAGCCAATGGAATAAACAGCTGTGTTTCGGCTCTGTTCAATACCTTCCCTAACTCCTGTTTTGGCCAAAACAATGGTGTGATCCAACTGACCGGAGTAGCCAGCCGTTATGTTGGTTTTATCGTCGCGATAATGCTGATGCTGTTAGGGCTTTTTCCTGCCGTCAGTGATATTGTACAAAATATCCCCGAACCGGTACTCGGTGGCGCAACCTTGGTGATGTTTGGTACCATTGCCGCTTCAGGAGTGCGAATCGTCGCTCGGGAGACGTTAAATCGCCGTGCAATCATGGTCATGGCATTATCGTTAGGGATTGGATTAGGCGTTTCGCAGCACCCAGAAATCCTACAGTTTGCACCCGAATGGCTACGTACACTCTTTTCCTCCGGTATCGCCGCCGGTGGCGTGACAGCTATCGTGTTAAACCTGATCTTGCCTCGCGAAGAATAAGTTATATTATCCGACTGATTATTGATCCAGATAGTCAGTCGTCTTGATGCTCCTTGAGCTAACGGTGATTTTGAGGCATAACCAACAGTCCGCTCATCTT
The DNA here is from genome assembly GCA_022318365.1 of Anthoptus insignis. Taxonomy (NCBI): domain Eukaryota; kingdom Metazoa; phylum Arthropoda; class Insecta; order Lepidoptera; family Hesperiidae; genus Anthoptus; species Anthoptus insignis. The sequence continues at coordinate 5,982 of DWRH01000085.1, forward strand.
AGGAGACGTAGATGAAGTTACTCGTTAAATTATTACTCTCTCTCGTGGTACTCCTCCTCGTCCTGGTGAGTCTCGGCTATGCCCTCTTACGCAGTCACTGGGGCATCACTACAGCCAGTCGCTGGATCAGCGATGCGACACCTTATCATTTATCGATTGAGCAACTTTCCCATGATTGGTCACATCCCTTAACCTTTCATATCGATCAGGTCACCTTTGGTGAAGACGGCCAACCTGCGTTACTCATTGCCGGTAAACTGTCGCTCTCGCTTACCGCTCGCCAGCTGGTCAACCCAACACATTTTGCGCAGATTACTATTGAGCAAGGCACACTAGTCCTCAGTAATTTAACCCCCGAAGCCACACTCCCGATTAGCGCCGATCGCTTAGAGCTTAAGGCGGTTCAATTATTAAATCCGTATCCAACCAACTGCTTGTCTGCAAAACATCTCAACGGGGTGCTAGCACCCTGGGTCCCGAGTCAACAAGCAGTGTTGGGCAAACAATTTACCTTCAATTTTTCAGCGGAGGGGGTGCATGTCGCGCATCGCAATTTCGATAAGTTGACCGCACAGGGGAGTAAAGACTTTCAGCGGTTAAACATTACCGCCTTATCCGGGGCCGTTGAGCGCGGGACTTTTGAGGGGAAACTATCGCGGTCAGCGCAAGGTGAGTGGCAAATCCCTACACTGCAACTCGACAATATCCGTTTTCAGACCGATAAAGAATTAGCCGACCTGTTCAGTACAGCGATGCTCCCACCTGTAACAATTCAAGATTTAATCATTAACCATCTCAGTATCGTTGGCCCCAATTGGGTCGCTAACGATGTGTCAGCCAATGGTCAAAATCTTACCAATGTCTCAGGGTTCTCAGGTCACTTAGCGTTAAATGCCGCTAGCGTGGTCTTGGGTACAGAACAGTGGTCGCAGCCCCATCTTAGCGTCACCGCGGCAGAGAATAATATTATTTTTGACCAATTTGATGCCGGTTGGGCGAAAGGTACCGTCTCCGCCAAAGGTCAGTGGCTAAGAAAGACCAAAGAACTTCAATTAGATAATCTGAGTTTAGATAATATCCGCTATACCCTACCCTCTAATTGGCGGCAGTTCCTTCAGTCTCGACTACCGCAGGCTATTCAGGCAATTACGCTTAATAACCTGCGTGTGGAGAATGGCCTGTTCATCGATATTAATCCCGGCTTTCCCTTCCAGATGACTGCGACTCATATTACGGGGACTCAGCTACAGGTCGCGCAGCAGCATCAGTGGGGGCTTTGGAAGGGAGAGGCAGAATACTACGCTGCAGCCGCAACCTTTAATCGCCAAGATATTCGAGCGCTCTGGCTTAAACTCAACGCGGATCACGATAGGTTAAGTGTGCAAGATATAAAGGGATTAATACAGGAAGGGCCAATGATCGGTAACTTGGCTATTTCCCAATCGCCGACACATCCTTTTGAACTTTCATTACGCGGCGAGAAGATCCCTTATGCCGCATTCGCCGATTGGTTCTGGCCACGGCCTCTATCCGGGCAAGGTAACTTTAGTCTACACCTTAAGGGAAATATTCCTTCGCTTAGCGCGCCGCTTTCGGTCACGCAGGGAGAATTTACTACGCCGACCTTTAGCCAGCAGGTGGGGCCGAAATAGAAGCTAGGGTGATAAGCACACCTTATCACCCGACTTAACGCGTTAGTGGGGGGCCGACCCACCTTCTTCCAAGGGTTTCTCAGCTTCAGCGGGCAACACAAGGTATACCCCTTCAAATACCGCGCCTTGGTGATGCTCATCACTCAAGGTGACATCCAAACTTACTCTCGCCTTACGACCACAAGCCAGACGATCCAAGTCACCTTTTAACGAGCCTAAATCGGCACTGGCTATCGGTCGACCCCGTAAAGGCTGACTATAGCGAATATGAGCATCGGCTAACACAATGGTCCCACCCAACTTTCGCTCCCTGAGTAGTAACCATATCAATCCCCAACCGGTCAGAGTAGCTAACGAGAACTGGCTACCGGCGAAAAGCGTATGATGGGGATTTTGGTTGCCCGTTTCCGGCATGGTCGTCATAAATTTCTGACCCGTATATTGCTGAATGCGTACCCCCATCTTTTCACTCAAGGGAATATGCTGATACCAAGCCTGCTGTAACTGCTCACACCAATCAGCGCGATGGAGGATATCGTCCATTGAAGCCATTGGCTTAATCATTAAAAAGTGGCGAATCCGAGTGGTTTGCGAAGTTGTCACGCGCCCTTGATTGATATACCCAAGCTGAGCGAAAAACTCGACGGCATCTTCGCGCGCGCTGCAGGTCACTCGCTTAACTCCCTCTTGTCGAGCGACAGACTCTAAAGTCATTATCAGCAACCGGCCCAGCCCCTTACCACGAAGTTCTGGAGAGACCGCTAGGAAGCGGATGGAAGCTTCATTATCACCGCTAATAGAGAGCCGGCCAACGCCCACTACTCTGTTCTCATCGTCAACAAGCATTTGATGATGCGCAGTGGTATCCCATGCGTCCTGCTCTGAACCTGGTGGCTGATTCAAGGGCTTACGTAGCATCTGCCATCGAAATTGGAAATAATCGGCAAGATCGTTGGCAGTTTCGGGAACGCGTAATTGATACATCTATTACCTCCCTTCTAACATTGCAGCCAGAACGTTACTGGTCCGTCGTTCGTCAAGGTGACTTGCATATCTGCGGCAAACTGCCCATTTTCGGTCTTAACCCCGAGCGCTCGGCAAGCGTCGCTGAAAAGATGGTATAGCGCGCGTGCACTATCCGGTGATGCACCTTTGGAAAAAGAAGGACGCATCCCTTTTTGGGTATCGGCGACAAGGGTAAACTGTGAAACGACCAATAACTCTCCAGCTACCTGCTGCACATTGAGGTTCATTTTTCCTTGCTCATCGCTAAACACTCGGTAGTTCACCACTTTTTCGGCTAACTTACGTGCCGTCGTATCATCATCACCCTTCTCGACGCCGAGTAAGACAAGAAGGCCCGTTGCGATGTTACCGACTACGCTTCCTTCAACACTGACTTGAGCTGCTGAAACACGTTGAATTAATGCAATCATGAGATATCCGCTTCTTGTTGACGCTGACGACGAAGTTTACGGTAATGTTCAAGCGATACTGTGATCTCTGCGCCTAATAGTACGATACACCACGTCCAATAGACCCAGAGGAACAGCATCGGGATCACGGCAAGAACGCCGTAAATAAGCTGATAGGCAGGAAACATCGTTACGTACAGCGTGAAAACTTTTTTACCAATCTCGAATAATACCCCAGCAACTAACGCCCCGATCAAGGCATCTTTACCTGCCACATTACAGGTGGGCACCACACTAAACAGTAGCCAAAAGGCGAGCCACGAGAGAAGTAAGGGGAAACTTCGTAATACTAACTGGATGATTTCGCTAATACCCGGCATATTGAGCCACTGGGGAGAGAGTAAATAGGAGCTGAGCGCGATGCTAGCCCCAGCAAGTAATGGCCCCAGAGTAAGGATCATCCAGTACACCGCAAACGAGAAAACTAAGGGGCGCTTACGTGAGCTGCGCCAAATGCTATTCAAAGCGCTATCGATTGAGAACATCAGCAATAACGATGTAAAGATAAGCCCAATCGCGCCAAATACCGTCATACGATGGACATTCACAACGAAACGGTCGATATACTCTTCAATCACATTACCCGTGGTAGGAACAAAGTTTCGGAAAATAAAATGCCGGATCTCACCACTGATATCGTTAAAAACTGGAAATGCCGAAAAGATAGCGAATATCACCGTCACGAAAGGGACTAACCCTAATAATGAAACAAAAGTGAGGTTTCCCGCCTGTACCGTCATATTATCGTCGTTAATCCGCCGCCAAAGTACGCCTAGCCAGCGAAGAAATGAACGTGCCCTGAGTTTAACCCGCATAGATCTTTAGCTTCCCTACGAAAAATTACCTGTACCTTGAATTGCCGCTTCTAACCCTTCAACGTCTTGGTAAAGGTGAGTAGTAATCCCTAGCTGTGCTGCCGCTTCAATATTTTCAAACAGGTCATCGACGAAGAAAGCTTGCTCAGGTGCAACCCCTTCTTCAGCCAGTACGTGATGAAAAATCGCCGTATCCGGTTTACGTAGTCCAATATGATGAGAGAAATAACTTTGGTCGACTGCCGTAAAGAGCTCAGGGTATTGCTGGGTCAAGAATTCGGTATGAATTTGATTAGTATTGGACAGGAGAACGACGCGGTGCCCCTCTGCTCGCAGTTGCTGAATAAGCGTCAGTACAGCTTGATTCACACCGGTAAAAATCGCTTGCCAACCACTCACAAATTGTGGATAGCTGAGGTTGATCGCTAACTCATCACACAGTGCCTCAGCAAATTGTTCATCGGATAGCTCTCCTCTTTCGTGGCGCTCAACTTGCGGCCCTAGCTGGAAGTGCTGCTGAACATGAGCAAGGGGAGTGCCGCTCAAATTACTCCAAACGCCTAAAGCACGGGTGAAGTCGAGATTAACGATAACGTTACCCAAATCGAAAATATATAACATGGCCTCTCTCCCGTAAGTTTTACTTATCTACACTATAAAGCCGACCTACCCATTCTACCAATCGAGTTTTAGAAAATTGATCGAGTTTTGCGCATGCTATTCACTAGCTAGGTGCTAGGCAAAAAAAAACCTGAACCGGAAAGCCCGGTTCAGGTTTAGCTTAACGCTCAGAAGAGTGAGAATTAAGACTCTTTACCACCACGCGATGCACGCTTACGATCATTTTCAGTTAAATGACGCTTACGGATACGTACAGAGACTGGTGTTACTTCAACTAATTCGTCATCATCGATGAATTCAAGCGCCTGCTCAAGGCTCATCTTGATCGCTGGAACCAGTGTCGTCGCTTCATCAGTACCTGACGCACGCATGTTAGTCAGCTTCTTACCGGTTAAGCAGTTAACAGTCAGGTCGTTAGAACGTGAGTGAATACCGATAATTTGGCCTTCATACACTTCCGCACCGTGACCTAAGAATAACTTACCGCGGTCTTGCAGGCTGTACAGTGCAAACGCAACCGCTTTACCTTGACCGTTAGAAATCAATACACCGTTTTGGCGTTGACCGACTTCACCTGGACGCATATCGTCGTAGTGACTGAAGGTCGAGTACAGTAAACCTGTACCTGAGGTCATGGTCATGAATTCGTTACGGAAACCGATCAATCCACGGCTAGGAATAACGTAGTCTAAACGTACGCGGCCTTTACCGTCTGGATCCATGTTTTTCATGTCGCCTTTACGCTCACCCATCGCTTGCATCACAGAACCTTGGTGCTGTTCTTCGATATCAAGGGTTACGTTTTCGAATGGCTCTTGTTTACGTCCATCAATTTGACGGAAGATAACTTTAGGACGAGATACTGCCATCTCGAAGCCTTCACGACGCATGTTTTCGATCAATACCGATAGGTGAAGTTCACCACGGCCTGATACGCGGAAAGCATCAGCATCTTCAGTTTCTTCAACGCGTAACGCAACGTTGTGTACCAGCTCTTTCTTCAGGCGGTCAAGGATTTGACGTGAAGTAACGTACTTACCTTCTTTACCACAGAATGGAGAGGTGTTAACGCAGAAGAACATGCTAACGGTTGGCTCATCAACGCTCAGCGCTGGCAGGGCTTCAACTTTCTGAGTATCACAAATCGTGTCAGAAATATTGAGTTCACCTAAACCAGTGATCGCAATGATATCACCCGCTTCAGCTAGATCAGATTCGATACGCTCAAGACCTAAATGGCCCAGTACTTTACCGACTTTACCGTTACGTGTTTTACCTTCGCTATCGATAACCGTAACCTGTTGGTTAGGTTTGATTTTACCGCGCTTAATACGGCCGATACCGATAACACCTAAGTAGTTGTTGTAATCAAGTTGAGAAATCTGCATTTGCAGCGCGCCATCTTGATCAACGTTAGGAGCAGGTACGTGTTTTACGATCGCTTCATACAGTGGCGTCATATCTTCAGCCATGTCTGCGTGATCGTCGCCCGCAATCCCTTGGATTGCAGAAGCGTAGATAATTGGGAAATCTAATTGCTCGTCTGTCGCGTCTAGGTTGACGAACAGATCGAACACTTGGTCAACCACCCAATCAGGACGTGCGCCCGGACGGTCAATTTTGTTGATAACAACAATTGGCTTTAGACCATGAGCAAACGCTTTCTTCGTTACGAAGCGGGTCTGTGGCATAGGTCCATCAATCGCATCAACGACTAACAGTACCGAATCGACCATAGACATAACACGTTCAACTTCACCACCGAAGTCGGCGTGTCCCGGGGTATCAACGATGTTGATACGGTAATCATTCCACTTAATAGCGGTGTTTTTTGCGAGGATAGTAATTCCACGCTCTTTCTCCAGGTCGTTGGAGTCCATCACACGCTCAGTCGCTTCAGTACGCTCGTCAAAGGTACCGGACTGTTGTAAAAGTTTGTCGACTAGGGTGGTTTTTCCATGGTCAACGTGCGCGATGATGGCGATGTTACGCAATTTTTCGATCACAGCTTTGCCTCAGGCATTAGAAATAGCGCGCTATTGTACACGGATTAGGCGAAAGACTGAACACGATAAGACGATTCACAGCGACTTTATGCACTTTTTTTTTGTCACTCAAGTTTACCGTTTTTTTTTGTGCGATTTCAGTGCAATATGACGACTATTTACCCATAATGCACCATAATAGTGCATTTAGGTTGACGAAATTGCTTCTTATTGGTGCAATACCCTGTAATACGACAGTGCTGACGATGGGCTAAAGTCGCTTCTACTGGGACTTTTCGATGTGTTAGAAAAGTTGGCACGCTTTTCGCTTTAAGAAAAATAAGCGAAAACGATAGCTAAAAAACGTTTTTAGGCGCTTGCCGGATTTCGGGTTAAGGGTTGAGCCCTCGTAAGCATAATGCTTCCCATTTCCCCCACGATAATAGAGCTTTCAGGAGAGTAGATATGTCCGTTGAACACGTTCTCTCGTTGATGAACGAACATGAAGTCAAGTTTGTTGATCTGCGCTTTACAGACAGTAAAGGTAAAGAACAACACGTTACCATCCCTGCACATCAGGTGAATGAAGACTTCTTTGAAGAAGGTAAAATGTTCGATGGCTCATCCATCGGGGGCTGGAAAGGGATTAACGAATCAGACATGGTATTAATGCCTGACGTGACCACCGCCGTACTTGACCCGTTTTTCGAAGATCCAACGTTAATCATACGTTGTGACATTCTTGAGCCAGGCACTCTGCAAGGCTACGATCGTGACCCTCGTTCGATCGCTAAACGCGCTGAAGATTTCTTACGTACCTCGGGTATCGCTGATACCGTTCTGTTTGGACCAGAACCAGAATTCTTCTTATTTGACGACATTCGTTTCGGCTCTTCTACCTCAGGCTCCCATGTCGCGATTGACGATATCGAAGCCGCTTGGAACACGGGTAAAGAGTACGAAGGTGGTAACAAAGGCCACCGTCCAGGTTTAAAAGGTGGCTACTTCCCAGTACCACCGGTCGATTCTGCACAAGACATCCGTTCAGCCATGTGTTTAACCATGGAGCAAATGGGCTTAGTCGTTGAAGCACATCACCACGAAGTGGCGACCGCAGGTCAAAACGAAGTCGCAACACGCTTTAACACCATGGTGAAAAAAGCAGACGAAATCCAGATCTATAAGTATGTGGTCCATAACGTTGCACACGTTTACGGTAAAACTGCAACCTTCATGCCAAAACCAATGTTTGGCGATAACGGTTCGGGTATGCACTGCCACATGTCTTTATCGAAAGATGGTAACAACCTGTTTGCCGGCGATAAATACGGCGGCCTGTCTGATACCGCTCTTTATTACATCGGTGGTATCATCAAACACGCTAAAGCGCTTAACGCCTTAACTAACCCAACCACTAACTCCTATAAGCGTTTGGTCCCGGGTTATGAGGCACCAGTAATGCTGGCTTACTCTGCTCGTAACCGCTCTGCCTCGATCCGTATCCCGGTTGTGGCGAGTCCTAAGGCCCGTCGTATCGAAGCACGCTTCCCGGATCCAGCGGCTAACCCATACTTGGCCTTTGCTGCACTACTGATGGCAGGCCTAGACGGTGTGATTAATAAAATCCACCCTGGTGATGCGATGGATAAGAACCTCTACGATCTGCCTCCGGAAGAAGATGCAGAGATTCCAAAAGTAGCAGGTTCACTTGAAGAAGCGTTGAATGCCCTTAACGAAGACCGCGAGTTCCTGACTCGTGGCGGCGTGTTCACCGACGACACTATCGATGCTTACATCGAATTACGTAAAGCGGATAACGACCGCGTTCGTATGACTCCGCACCCGGTAGAATTTGAACTTTACTACAGCGTCTAATTTTCGTTTGTAGTGTGTTGCCGTGAAGTCTTAGCCCATCCTCGGATGGGCTTTTTTCTCGGGTGTCTTACCTGCAGGTCACCCCATTCGGAGAGATGTAATGCTTAGCAATACCGCCTCAGATGCCGTGCAGATCCTAAATTCATTGCTCAATTGTGTTCTCGTTGTTGACCATGAACTCGTGATCCATTATGCCAATCCCGCGGCGCAGCAATTACTTGCTCAGAGTTCACGTAAGCTTTTTGGAACTCCGCTTCCAGAGCTCACGGGGTATTTCTCCCTGAATGTTGAAGTGATGCACGAAAGTCTAAGCGTTGGACAAGGCTTTACCGATAGCGAAGTCACGCTCGTCGTCGATGGCCGAGCGCACACGCTGGCACTGACTGCACAGCCATTACCTGACCAACAGATCCTCCTAGAGATGGCGCCAATGGATAATCAGCGCCGATTGAGCCAGGAGCAACTCCAGCATGCTCAGCAAATCGCTGCGCGTGACCTGGTTCGCGGGCTTGCCCACGAAATTAAAAACCCATTGGGAGGATTGCGGGGAGCTGCTCAACTTCTTTCCAAAGCGCTGCCCGACCCAGCATTAAAAGAATACACTAACGTGATTATCGAACAGGCTGATCGTCTGCGAAACCTCGTTGACCGCTTGTTAGGTCCGCAGCAGCCGGGTATGCATGTGATGCAAAATATCCATCAAGTCGCTGAACGCGTGGTTAAGCTGGTATCGATGGAATTACCCAATAATGTCACCTTAGTGCGCGACTACGATCCGAGTCTCCCCGAATTACAGCACGATCCCGACCAAATCGAGCAAGTCTTACTTAATATGGTCAGCAACGCGTTGCAGGCGTTAGGCCGCGAGGGGGGGACAATCACTTTACGTACTCGTACCGCCTTTCAGCTCACGCTCCATGGCACGCGTTATCGATTAGTCGCACAAATCGATATTGAAGATGATGGACCGGGTATCCCAACGCACCTGCACGACACCCTATTTTACCCCATGGTCAGTGGACGCGAAGACGGTACCGGGTTAGGGCTGTCGATTGCACGTAGCTTGATCGATCAGCACGCTGGCAAGATCGAGTTTAAGAGCTGGCCGGGCCATACCGAATTCTCAATTTTTCTCCCTATTCGTCAGTGAGGTTTCTATGCAACAAGGGATAGTTTGGATCGTCGATGACGATAGTTCCATCCGCTGGGTGCTTGAACGCGCACTGACTGGCGCTGGATTGGCATGCACTGCCTTTGAAAGCAGCCACGATGTATTAGATGCCTTAGCGACCAAAACGCCGGATGTGCTGCTATCCGATATTCGCATGCCTGGTATGGATGGTTTGGGACTCCTCAAACAGATAAAAAAACGCCACCCTATGCTACCGGTAATCATTATGACCGCGCATTCTGATCTTGATGCCGCAGTCAGTGCTTATCAACAAGGCGCCTTTGATTACCTCCCGAAACCTTTCGATACTGATGAGGCAGTTGCCCTAACCGAACGAGCGATCAGCCACTATCAGGAACAGCAGCAACCCCGCCATCAACAAGAAGATGGTCCGACAACCGATATTATCGGTGAAGCGCCAGCTATGCAGGACGTCTTCCGTATCATTGGTCGCTTATCACGCTCATCAATCAGTGTCTTGATTAACGGTGAATCCGGTACGGGTAAAGAGTTAGTCGCCCATGCCTTACACCGCCATAGCCCGCGTGTGAAGGCCCCTTTTATTGCCTTAAATATGGCTGCAATCCCTAAAGATTTGATCGAATCGGAATTATTCGGCCATGAGAAAGGGGCATTTACCGGTGCAGGGCAAGTGCGACAAGGCCGCTTTGAACAAGCAGACGGTGGCACACTCTTCCTCGATGAGATTGGTGATATGCCACTAGACGTACAGACTCGACTATTAAGAGTCCTGGCGGATGGGCAATTCTACCGCGTCGGTGGCTACGCACCAGTAAAGGTCGATGTCCGAATTATTGCCGCCACGCACCAAAATCTTGAGCTGCGAGTTCAAGAAGGTAAGTTTCGTGAAGATCTATTCCATCGACTCAACGTGATCCGTATCCATTTACCGCCGCTACGTGAGCGCCGTGAGGATATCCCTCGCCTCGCTAACTACTTCCTACAAACCGCGGCGCGTGAGCTAGGGGTCGAAACCAAAATCTTACACAATGATACCATCAATGCCCTCACCCACATGACGTGGCCAGGTAACGTTCGACAATTAGAAAATACCTGCCGTTGGCTAACCGTGATGGCCGCAGGGCAAGAAGTATTATTACAAGATTTACCACCAGAGCTTTTCGATAACACCGTACCGCAAGAAAATGCGACGAGACAATCGATTCCTGAAAGTTGGTCTGGACTACTCGCCCAGTGGGCGGAAAAAGCATTACGCTCTGGGCATCAAGATTTACTCTCAGAGGCGCAGCCGGAAATGGAGCGTGTACTACTCACCACCGCTCTGCAACACACCCGTGGGCATAAACAAGAGGCCGCACGTTTGCTGGGCTGGGGCCGTAATACACTGACGCGTAAATTGAAAGAGTTAGGAATGGAGTAGTCCTCACCGGGTCTAGGCATGCTTGGGCCCGGTTAAATCACCCGTGAGAACGCCTGTTGGACTGTACGAGCACGCGAATACTGATCAAAGCATAGACAGATATGGCGGACTAATAACCGACCTTTTGCCGTTACCTGTATCCGTTCTGGGGTGATCCTGAGTAAACCATCGTCCTGCATTGGTGCCAGTAGACGGAGTTCTTCGGCAAAATAGTCGGAGAAGGGTTGCGGGATCCTCGCCTCTACTTGGCTCACCTCAATAACAAACTGGCACATTAGGGTGGTAATGATATCACGGCGCAAACAATCCTCTGCACTCAGGGAGAGACCGCGAACCATGGCACTTTCCTTCTCAGCTAAACGTGATGCCCAGCCGACGAGCGTTTTCTCATTCTGACTGTAAGTGTCACCGATCATGCTGATTGCCGATACCCCAACGCCTAATAAGTCCGTCTGGCGTTGCGTGGTATATCCCTGAAAATTACGCTGCAGGCTACCTGCGCGTTGCGCGCGTGTCAGCTCGTCCTCTGGTAGGGCGAAGTGATCCATACCAATGAATTGATAGCCTCCAGCCTGCAACTGCTGGATCGTCTGTTGTAATATCTGCAATTTTTGCGCGGGGCTCGGCAGTTCGTCTGACTTAATCTTACGCTGGGCGGCGAATAATTCGGGCATATGTGCATAATTGAACACACTCATTCGATCGGGACGCAACGTCAAGACGCTATCGATAGTGTGAGCAAAACTCTCAGCCGTCTGTAGAGGTAATCCGTAGATTAAATCGATATTGGTCGAGGTAAAACCCAGTGCCTTCATCGTTGAAATCAGTTCAACGATCTGTGCCTCATCTTGCTCGCGATTGACTCGCTGTTGTACTACGGGGTCGAAATCTTGTACTCCCATACTTAAACGATTAAACCCTATATGACGTAGAGCCGCCAATCGTTCTACCGGAAATTGACGAGGGTCCAGCTCCAAAGAGATCTCCGCCGATGGTGCAACCTTAAAAAGCTCGGTAATGACACCCATTACCTCGGTAAGTTGTCTATCGTTGAGAAAGGTGGGAGTACCGCCGCCAAGATGGATCTGTGTCACCAAGCGTTGGGAGAATAGCACCGCACGCTGACGAAGCTCGGTGATTAACTGCCGTAAATAGCGCTCAGCTTTTTCCGGTTGGCGGGTAATAACTTTATTACAGCCACAGAAGTAGCAAAGCTGATGGCAAAATGGGATGTGTAGGTAAAGCGAAAGCGGGCGTTCTGGATAGCGTTGTGTCGCCTGACGGAAATCATCTTCAGAAAAACGAGGGGTGAATTCTAACGCCGTGGGGTAAGAGGTATAACGTGGAGAAGAAGAATTATACTTTTCAATGAGTGCCTGATCCCATTCGACGTCTTGCAGCAGCATGCTTACCTCTTACGTTGACTTTACCGTCGCACTTCACTCGCCCATTGCGAGAAAATAAACGTCGGTGCAACACAGATTTTCTGTGCGACAAGCGTAAAAGTTTACTGACTATCCAGACGAGATAACAGGCGAATAATCCGGCAGGAATTGATCCAAGCCAATGCATTATCAATTAATCCTTCTGATGAATGGCAGGGCAATGAGTTTCCCTGCCACACAGCATTATTGCCCTTTCAACAGGCGGTACATATCTTCTTCCGCTTCGTCGTCTTTCTCGTCGTCATCGATATCAATACCCAGCAAGACCATTAGCTCTTCAATACGGTCTAAGCGTGCTTCGAGCCAGGTTTGATCTTCCCCACTAAGCGTATCGCCGGATTCGAGGCGGTCTAGCAGCTGATCTAAACGCGGGTCGTTTTCCAGCATCCGTAATTCTTGTTGGCGGGTCATTTTTGCTGGCTCGTCGTGAACCTTTGCTGCGACCGGTGCGGCAGTGACTTTACCTTCAGCGACCAGCGGTACAGGCGTTTTACTACCAAGACGTGGATCGCTTTTCTTCGGCGCGGCTTTACCTTGCTGTTGAGTCACTTTAGGGTGACTACGGTTGCCGGCAACGTTGCCTTTAAGCTTACTTTTGCGTTTACGCTCACGGCCTTCAAGATTCAGTTCGGCGCGCGTTTTACGACGTTCCGTAGACTTGCTTTTGGTCGGTCTGGAAGGTTGCTTCATAATGTCAGTCTCAAGGAGGATTACTTCGATAGGTTCTGGGCGCGAATCTAGCAGAAACTTGGACAATAAAAAAGCGGTAACACTAAGGTTACCGCCCTTTCGTCCTTTTTTCGTAAATCCTTCACCTTGATGTTCGCATCCCGATCCCTGAACAACGTTCCTTAAAGCCCTCCACTAGCGGATTAACTGTAGTTTAAGAATCCAATAACACAAGGCGGTATTAGGAATAAATTTTACTTTTTAATCATCCAATTGTTTTTTATTGATTTTTACCGAATATCGGCCATAAAGCTTGAAGCTTTAATCTGAAAGACTGACCGCTAAGCTTTTCGCAGTACACAACGAAAGGCAGGATACGATAACAATGCGCGAAATCTAGACAAAAGGTAGGTATACTCGCGGTTTATGCTACTAAGATTATGTGGAGTTTGCTGTGCCGAGCTGGAATTATCACGTCACTCATTTTGTAACTAGTGCCCCAGATGTTCGTCATCTACCGGATGATACGGGCGCAGAAGTCGCCTTTGCTGGCCGCTCGAATGCCGGTAAGTCGAGTGCGTTGAATGCCTTAACCCAACAAAAAAGTCTTGCACGGACGAGTAAGACACCGGGACGTACGCAACTCATCAACTTATTTGAAGTAGCGGACGGTGTTCGCTTAGTGGATTTACCTGGTTATGGTTATGCCGAGGTGCCAGAAGAAGTTAAACGTAAATGGCAAAAATCTCTGGGTGAATATCTTGAAGTTCGTCAAGCCCTCAAAGGTCTCGTGGTATTGATGGATATTCGCCATCCAATGAAAGAGCTAGACCAGCAGATGGTTACTTGGGCGGTTGCGAGCGAGATCCCGGTACTAGTACTGCTGACTAAAGCCGATAAGTTAGCCTCTGGTGCGCGTAAAAAGCAACTTGCGATGGTGCGCGAAGCAAGCCTAGCGTTTATGGGTGATGTACAGGTCGAGCTTTTCTCTTCGCTCAAAAAAATGGGGATCGATAAGTTAAGCCAGAAATTAGACGATTGGTTCACCGAGTACAGTGAACAGCTGGAAGCTGCTGAAGAATAAGCCCTCTTTTCCCTCCCCCTAAACGAAAAAACGCCCCAGCGATAAACAAGATCGCTGGGGCGGCTAATTTCTAGCCTAATCCGATTACGTGAAGTAAAAGGTCTTAAAGATAGAACATCTTACCTCTGTACCCTACAAGAGAAAATGTACCCCAATTTTTAGGAGCGGGGAAGTGCTTTTTTGATTCAAAAATAGCCTCTTCGACAGATTTACGCTGGATAGATCACATAAATCCCCCTTATCCCTCGCAATAATGTTAAAAATATGTTTCTCAAATATAAAAAAAGGCGTATGCTCTGCCCGCGATTTTTCAGACTTCTTTTCCGTGCCAAATTAGCCTACAGAGTGCACCATGACTCACTTGTTGGCAGGATATTCTTTTTCGTGATCGAAGTCTAAAAGTACAAATTTTTAATAAAATTGGCACTAATTTACGCATTATTCTGGGGTAATCTCCACAAGTGTTAACACCTCTTTTCGGGATAAAAATAATGAAAATAAAAAATAAATTTTTCTTACGTTCACCTTCTTTCTTTGCCCTGTCTCTCGTCGCAGTCAGTTGCGCAAGCGCGTTACCGGCTGTGCAAGCGGCAGAACCTTTCAGTTATGACTCCGATTGGATGCTAGGCGACTGGAACGGTACTCGCAGCCAATTGAAAGACGAAGGTGTGGATTTTCAGATCAATTACACAATGGAAAGTGCGTCTAACTTAGCGGGCGGCTACCACTCTTCAACCACCATGCGCTACGCTGATCAATGGGCGTTTGGGGTTGATTTAGATCTTGAGAAACTATTAGGTTGGAACGATACCGAATTCCAAATGACCATTACCGACCGTAATGGCCGTAACTTATCCGACGATGCAGTCAGTCGTAATGGTACCCTCTCTTCCGTACAAGAAGTGTATGGCCGTGGCCAGACGTGGCGTTTAACGCAGTTCTGGTTACGCAAGCATCTCTTCGACAACTTAGTGGATATAAAAGCGGGTCGCGTCACCGTCGGTGAAGACTTCGATACCATTGACAGTAAGTTCCAAAACTTAGCCTTCGGTGGGGGTCAGGCAGGCAACTGGCGTGGTGATCACTGGTACAACTGGCCAGTCTCACAATGGGGTGGTCGTGTTGCCATCAACGTTACGCCGGATGTTTTCTTCCAAGTCGGCTTCTATAACCAGACTCCTTACAACTACGATCGTGGCGATGGTTTCCGTTTTGAAGTCAGTCAAACAGAAGGAAACTTGGTTCCAGCTGAAGTCGTTTGGCACCCAACCTTCGGTCCAGATAACTTAAAAGGTAACTACCGTTTAGGCGGGTATTACTCTTCTGTCCGTGACCAAGTCTATGGTTCATGGCGTAATGGTAATACCGATACCGCTCATGCTTACGGTGGCTATGTACTTGCCCAACAACAGCTTTTCGCTCAACCGGGTGGAAGCGATCGTGGTCTGACCTTAACGGCTCAAGCGGTGATGAACGACCACAAAACAGCGAAAATTGATAACTACCAATCGCTTACGCTGGTATGGAAAGGCTTAGCCGACGCGCGTCCAGAAGATGAAATCGGTATTGGTGCTTCCCGTATCCACGTCAAC
>DWRH01000086.1:0-21708 GCA_022318365.1 Anthoptus insignis
GTTGTTATTTTTTTATATAAAGTGCCTAATTGTAACTTCATTGCGAATTAAGAAACGTGTTTGATAAAATTCATAATAATGACCAAAACAACTGCAACCTATATTATATCAATTGTTAGCAAGATTGCATTTTTTTCATTTTTAATACACGTACACCCTCTCTGAAGGGGAAACCTCATTATAGGAACGAAACTAAAACCAAAAATGAGATGAAAACGTGAAGTAACATGTATTGTATCAATCATCGCTCCAAAGCCCCATTGCAATGTTCAAACAGCGTATCAAATCTGTATATAATGAGATGTATCAGGGAAATAAATATATCTCGCCGAGGACCCCCAGCGCAAATCGTGCGTCCGCAAGCAATCCTCTTACACTAAGCTCCACATCACGTATAAGCAATGGAGATATCATAGACATTATTAATTAGATGTCGTTCTTATGCCGTTTCATTGTGGGGATGGGGAAAAACCGTCTTTCCTAACCTCATGTCTTCTTTCGTTCGAGATCCGTATTCACTGTTGGGGTTTGCACACTAAGTTAAAAATGTATGTGTGTAATTCACATACGGCAGAACCGAAACTACTGAGGTATAAACTTGTTTCATATCATACTTTCCTTATACCATACTATCTCTAGAAGTCGCTGACTGTTAATTCCTAATCTGGCTGTGAAGCATGACTGAGCTTGTATAAGGTTTTTTGGCACCGTCATTTCTCGTTTCATCAAGTTTCGAATAACAATCAAAATCAAAAATTAAACAAGGAACTTGCTTTTTTAAAGCTCCGTTTAAGGGTGCAACGGAGTGACTGTTGGTATTATGGCTATCATATGAAAATAATTATATATCATTTAATACATTCTATTGGGAGTGGCATACAAGATATACAATTGTTGTACGTTAAAATATTAATTTCGGACTTGGCCGGTGTGGTAGTGGACTAGGGCATGTATCCCGCATACTGGAGAGGAGATCCGAGGCCAATAATGGGACAGTAATGGGATCCAACGATGATGTAATTTTCATGATTCAGTAATTATACAACTCGATGATGAAGATTGGGCGCGTATCTCTGCGACGATGGGGATCTTGTTAGAGAAAAAGAACATATTTATCGATGATGCCTCAGGCCTCACCCCGACCGAAGTTCGTTCACGTGCGCGAAGGATCTATCGTGAGAATAATGGGTTAAGTATGATCATGATCGATTACCTGCAATTAATGCGTGTCCCAGCTCTAACTGAGAATCGGACCTTAGAGATAGCTGAAATCTCTCGCTCTTTGAAAGCCCTAGCAAAAGAACTGAATGTACCTGTGGTCGCCCTATCACAGTTGAACCGCTCATTGGAACAACGGGCAGATAAACGGCCCGTCAACTCCGACTTACGTGAGTCAGGATCAATTGAACAGGATGCCGACTTAATTATGTTTATCTATCGTGACGAGGTGTATCACGAAAACAGCGACCTTAAAGGTATTGCCGAAATTATTATCGGTAAGCAGCGTAACGGTCCGATTGGTACGGTACGACTGACCTTTAATGGGCAATGGTCGCGTTTTGATAACTATGCCGGACCGGATTATGACGAAGAGTAGGGATGACAGAGGACTAATGTCTACTTTTGCGAGATTATATCTTCTTTCTTAAGGTAATTGATAATAAGGTAAGGGTGACGCTAACCACGGCGCTTACCCTATTTCAGCCCCATGATGGAGATTTCTACTGTGTTTCAGAATGTTGATGCTTACGCCGGCGATCCAATCTTGTCGCTAATGGAAAAATTCAAACAAGATCCGCGTGATGAAAAAGTTAACCTAAGTATTGGTCTGTACTATACCGAGGAAGGTATTATTCCGCAGCTTAATGCCGTTGCTGAGGCCGAAACGCGTTTACAATCATCCATTAATGAAGCATCGGTTTATTTACCGATGGAAGGTTTGGCTAACTACCGTAAAGCCGTGGGGCAATTACTGTTCGGTGCGCAAGCAGATGCCGCAAACATTGCCACGATTCAAACGCTAGGGGGCTCCGGGGCCTTAAAAGTCGGCGCTGATTTCCTGAAACGTTATTTCCCTGAGTCTGAGGTGTGGGTGAGTGATCCAACTTGGGAAAACCATATTGCCATATTCAATGGCGCTGGATTCCCAGTTCATACTTACCCTTGGTACGATACCGCCACGCAAGGCGTCAATTTTAGCGGTTTTATCGAAAAGCTAAAAAGCTTGCCAGAAAAGAGTATTGTCTTGCTACACCCATGTTGCCATAACCCTACTGGTGCGGACCTGACGGATGCACAATGGGATGAGACCATTGCACTGCTTAAAGCGCATAAGCTGATCCCATTTATGGACATCGCCTATCAAGGCTTTGGCGCAGGTCTTGAGGCGGATTGTTACGCCATCCGGCAAGCGGCCCAGCAAGGTTTGCCAGTTATAGTGAGTAACTCGTTTTCTAAAATCTTCTCGCTGTATGGCGAACGTGTTGGTGGCTTATCTGTCGCCTGTGACAGTAGTGAAGAAGCCGACCGCGTGTTAGGACAACTCAAAGCAGCGGTACGTCGCAACTACTCTAGCCCACCGGCGTTTGGGGCGAAAGTTGTCGCCACGATCCTGACTGATTCGTCCTTATTTGCAGATTGGCAAGCAGAACTTGAAGCAATGCGCCTGCGTATTTTAGCGATGCGTGAAGCCTTAGCCAGCGCATTACAGCAGAAAATACCCGGTAAAGATTTCAGTTTCTTAACTCGTCAACGCGGCATGTTTAGCTATACCGGTTTGAGCCCAGAACAAGTCGTACGCTTACGTGAAGAGTTCGGTGTTTATCTGATCGGCAGTGGAAGAATGTGTATGGCAGGATTGAACCAGAAGAACATTGAAAAAGTTGCTACGGCCATGGCCGCAGTGATCTAAGAAGTAGGGCGCCTGAGGCGCCCTTTTTTATGGCGGTTATTGAGCTGATATGTCGATACGTACCAAGCTATCAGGACCTTTTGCGGAGTAGTCCTTATTCAACTCTTGTTTTACTGTAACAAATAGCGTTTTACCATCATCGGACAGTAGCAGACTGTTCGGCGCCCCAGTAAAGTGCCACTGTTGTTTTACTGCATAAGTAGTGGCATCGACACGTAGAACCTGTTTAGACTCGCGTTGGCTGATATAAAGCTCGTTGCGTTGGGCATTAAATTTAATACCTAAGCTATCACCTGGAATTTTTTTGATCACTTTTCCGGACAGCTCATCGAACACATAAGTCGCTTTACCTTGCGAATTATCCGTTACGAACAGTCGATGCGTTGCAGGATCCTCAGCGAAGTTCAGGAATAGGTTGGTTTTGCTCTCACCCGTCGTCCACCGTTTTTCAATTCGATGGCTTTTAGGATTAATAACTAAGATCTCGCCACTACCGTTCCCCGCGTAAATCCGTTGCGTAGTAGGGGAATACAGTAAACCAGTGACCCATTTTCCAGCCTGCTTAATACGCGTTTTAACGGTGAAGGTACGCGTATCGATAACGCTGATATAACCGGGATCCGCGACAGCGCCAACATAGAGTTCGTGACCTACCCACAGTAGTTCACGAGCGCCATCCGTTTCGCCTTTACTATTTTTTTTGCTGAGCACCAAGCGTTTCACCACTTTACCGCTCTTCACTTCCACTTTCGACACTGTACCGTCTAGCGAGTTAGTGGTATAGAAAAAGTCATTATCAGGTTGGCTAGCTATCCCGAAGTTTTTTAAATCAGTATGAGTTATCCCAGTGATCGCCAGGGTCGTAGGATTAACTTTATACAGTACGCCGCCGTTATCATTTTTAAAGCTTTGGGCGCTGGCGACATATAAGGTTGATGAGGGGCTAAACAGCGCCATTTCATACAATCCTTCACCGATCGCTTTTTCCTGAACTGCCGAAGAGGTCGCAACAGTAGGCGGTTTGGGCGCGGGAAGAGGAGTAGTCTTTGCCGAGGTATGAGACTGGCAGCCACTGATCAGTACGGTAGCAATAGTTAAGGCACTGATTAATAGAGGTGAGGAGGAACGTCTGGTGGTAAACATCTTTACTCCTTATCCGCTAGGTTTTAAGCGGGTGATAATGGGAAAGAGGGAGAATCGGCTCCCCCTCTGGATAATTAGAAATGGTAGTTAAGATTAACGGAGTAGTTACGTGACTCACCGTACACCACGTAATCGCTTAAATTACTGTAGTAATCGCGATTAAAGAGGTTTTTCACGTTAGCTTGCACCGAAAGCTGCTTTGTCAGCTGATAGCGGGCAAAGAGATCGGCTAGCGGATAACTGCCTCGAACTACCCGTACCGTATTACCATTGGGGCCAGTTGCATCTTGATAGGTGGCATTTTGCCACGTCACGCCCCCACCAATCGTCAGGTTAGGCATAGCGGGAACCAGATAGCTCGAGAATAATTTAAACTGTGTCTGTGGCAGCTCAGGGTTTACACGATTTTTACTACTATCCTGTATAACATAGCGCGATGCGCTGAACGTCATATTTAAGTTATCAGTGACCGCACCGTTAACCTCGAATTCAGCGCCACGACTGACAACACCGTTCGCGGCTCGGTAAGCCGTTTCGCTGCTATTATTCACATATTGCCCGGTCAGTGCTTGGCCTAAATTGGTTTGCTCAATACGGAAGACCGATAAGGTCGAGGTTAAGCGGCTATCCATCCAGTCAGCCTTTAGCCCGGTTTCATAGTTCTTACCTGTCACCGGTTTTAGATAATGGCCTGTCTTGTCACGATAGGTCTGCGGCTGGAAAATCGAGGTATAACTTGCGTAGGCCGATAGTGAGTCAGTCAGGTCGTAAACCAACCCACCGTAGGGGGTAAGATTATTTTTCTGCATGTTGGCACTGGTGCCGTTGGTGGTATATTCCGTATAGCGCATACCGGTTACTAACGACAGCGGATCGGCTAATGAGAAACGTGCCGCGACATAACCCGAGCGTTGACGAATGGTATCGTTTGACGAGAGTGCCCAGGCTGGCCAGTCCGGTTGGGGGATATTACCACTCCACTGATTGTAGTTTCCTAGCTGCTCAGATGAATACATCGCAGTAGAATAATCATAGCGGTTACGTTGACGACTATAATCGACACCCGCTACGAGTTGATGCTGACGACCAAATAGCTTAAACGGTCCAGTCGCGAAGGCATCGACGGCAGTCTGTGTACGAATCCCTTTATACCAACCAGCGTAACCATAGCCAGTAGATTGTATGATGCCAGTACTTTGATCGGGGAAACCACTTAAATAAAATAGGCGGCTATCCATCTGCGTCTCGCCATGCATCGCGTTAATATGTGTCTCCCAGCCATTATCAAAGCGGGTAACGAGATTCGCGAACTGTCTACGCGCCAGCGTATTGTAGTGGGTCCAATCGGCGGAAGCGTTGGTACTACGACTGTAATGCGTTTTATCGCCATTGGTATACCACGTCGGTAATCCCCCCCAAGTAGGATTGCCAGTATTTCTCTCTTGATAATCATAACCAATATCTAAAGTCGTATTATCGGTGAGATCTGCGGCGATATCGGCGTAGAAGAATTTCGATGATTTATGGTAGCGGTCTAAATTACTATCCTGGTCTTGGTAACCACTGACAAAACGACCCCGCAAAGTGCCACTCTCATTAAGCGGCCCTTGTAAATCCGCAACATAGCGTTGGTTATTCCAGCTGCCGTAGCTCGCACTGAGATCGCCGGTAAAGGTTTTACTTTCCGCTTTCTTGCGAATTAAGTTGATTGTTGCAGAGGGATTACCCGTACCCGACATCAATCCGCTTGCACCACGAATGATATCGACGCGTTGATATTTGGCCATATCATCGTCGGTTTCGCCGAAGTTCCACGGTGCGGTCTGGGTAACAGGAATATCATCGTAACTGTAGTTATTGATATAAAAACCGCGAGCAAAATAAGAATAGCGCTCGCTATCACTCTGATTTGAAGAGATCCCAGGGCTTTGTTTCAAGACATCATTGAGCGTCCGCAGATCTTGATCTTTCATTCTTTGTTCTGTGATCACGCTGACTGCTTGCGGGATATCACGGTTAGTCAGATTCATCTTCGTACCGCTACGGGTGACAGGCACGGTGTAGCGATGTGCTTCCTGATTCGCTGAACCCTCTGTTGCGTTTTGATCTTGCCCAGTGACGGTAAGTGTTTGTGCAGGTGTTTCTGCAGCAAAGGTTAGACCCGAAGTAAGTGCTAACCCAATTGCGACACTCAGCAAAGAGAGCGCTGAGCGTTTATTCCCCGATGGTGTAAATTGCGATGTCATGTGTCTTACCTAATTGTAATTATAATTGGCAGTCTGAGGCTGCTGCTGTGTGGCACGCTTAACAACTAAGCGATGGCGAATCATAGTGATAATTATTTTCATTATCAATACACGAATTAAGTTCAAATTATTTTGTATGGAGAGGTAACTGCTAAGCTATTAACAGAATTGGTTATTTTTTTTGTTAAGAAAAAAAATAATTACGGCCTAAGGGAATGCGAGCAGCGCCAACCCGCGCCCCTCAGGGGATTACTACACTTGATAGGTAGAAATTAAGGAGAAGTCTATGTGGATTCAAAAAGCGATTCAGTTGAAAGAGAAACGACGCGGATTCCATCTGGTTACGGATGAAGTGTTACGGGCTATTCCGGAAATTACCGATATTAAAGTGGGGCAGTTACATTTATTGCTGCAGCATACCTCAGCCTCGTTAACCCTAAATGAAAACTGTGACCAGACAGTGCGGGCTGATATGGAACAACACTTCCTGCGTACGGTACCCGATGATGCCGCCTATCAGCATGACTACGAAGGAGCCGACGATATGCCCGCTCACATCAAATCCTCGATCATTGGTGTGTCATTACTCTTACCTATTTCACAGGGCAGAGTATTGCTCGGGACTTGGCAAGGTATCTGGTTAGGTGAGCATCGATTTCATGGCGGTGGGCGTAGAATTATCGCCACAATACAGGGTGAGGCTAGGTAAAAAAACACCGTTCCCTATGCTGGGAACGGTGAGTAATCACTTACTTTCTTAGTGAATCGTTATCGATGACAAAGCGGTATTTCACATCGCTCTTCAACATACGCTCATAAGCTTCATTGATTTGATCGATAGTGATTAACTCGATATCTGCGGTGATATTATGCTCGCCACAGAAATCGAGCATCTCTTGGGTTTCCGCAATACTGCCGATCAGCGAGCCGCCAACGGTCCGGCGTTTAAAGATTAACTCTGCAACGCTCGGTGCTGGGTGATCGTGTTCTGGAACCCCGACTAACGCCAAGTGTCCATCACGTTTCAGCAAACGAATAAATTGCGTTAAGTCGTGTTGAGCCGCTACGGTATTGAGGATCAGATCGAAGCTATTTACATGCGCTTCCATCTGCTCAGTATCTTTAGAAATAACGACTTGATCAGCCCCTAAGCGCTTACCATCTTCGATTTTTGAGGCCGAAGTAGTAAATAACACGACCTTGGCGCCCATCGCATGGGCTAACTTAACGCCCATATGACCTAGCCCGCCTAAACCGACAATACCGACTTTCTGACCCGGTCCGACTTTCCAATGACGTAGAGGAGAGTAGGTGGTAACTCCTGCACAGAGTAATGGAGCGACTCCAGCAGGGTCGAGGTTTTCAGGTACTTTCAAAACGAAGTCTTGGTCGACCACAATATCTGTTGCATAGCCACCATAAGTAATGGCTTCTGAATGGCGATCCTTACTGTTGTAAGTCGCGACGAAACCATTTTCACAGTAGTTTTCCTCGCCTTCTTCACAACTTGCACAGGTGCGGCAGGAGTCGACCATACAACCGACGCCTACTAAATCACCCGTTTTGAATTTTTTGGCTGAAGGGCCCGCCTCAATAATACGTCCGACGATTTCGTGGCCTGGGACGATAGGGTATTGCGTATTTTTCCACTCGTTGCGTGCCATATGGAGATCAGAGTGACAGACGCCACAGTATAATATCTCAATTTTAACATCGTTATCGCGCACATCCCTCGATGAATAATCAAATGGGGCTAGGGGGGATTTTTCATCCTGTGCTGCATAAGCATGAATCTCTGCCATGATAACTCCTCATAGTGAAATAAAAATTGCCCAGAATGACTGGGCATCTCGTCTTACTGGGTGAGTAGGGGTTTAAGGAAGCGAGCAGTATGGGACTTCTCACATTCCGCGACAGTCTCTGGAGAGCCTGCGATCAGAATTTCGCCACCGCCACTTCCGCCCTCCGGACCAAGGTCGACAATCCAGTCTGCCGTTTTAATGACGTCCAGATTGTGTTCGATAACTACGATGGTATTACCTTGGTCGCGTAACTGATGTAAGACCACTAGTAGCTGTTGAATATCCGCAAAATGTAGACCCGTTGTCGGCTCATCGAGAATATACAGCGTTTGACCCGTGCCACGCTTAGAGAGCTCGCGTGACAGTTTGACTCGCTGCGCTTCTCCCCCCGACAGGGTTGTGGCGGATTGCCCTAAGCGGATATAGGAAAGGCCAACGCTGATCAAGGTTTGCAACTTGCGTGCCAAGGCAGGAACCGCTTCGAAGAAGTCTTTCGCTTCTTCGATGGTCATCTCCAGCACTTCGTGAATATTCTTCCCTTTATATTTGATCTCCAAGGTCTCACGGTTGTAACGCTTTCCTTGGCACTGATCGCAGGGAACGTAAACGTCCGGGAGGAAGTGCATCTCAACTTTAATCACGCCATCGCCCTGACAGGCTTCACAGCGGCCACCTTTCACGTTAAAGCTAAAGCGTCCAGGGGTGTAGCCACGGGAACGCGCTTCAGGGACGCCGGCAAATAACTCACGTACCGGTGTGAAGATACCCGTATAGGTTGCCGGGTTAGAACGCGGGGTACGCCCGATAGGGCTCTGGTCAATATCGATGACCTTATCGAAATGTTCAAGACCATTGACCTCATGGTAGGGGGCCGGTTCGGCAATTGTCGCACCGTTAAGTTGGCGTTGCGCGATAGGGAACAGTGTGTCGTTAATTAAGGTAGACTTACCGGAGCCGGATACGCCCGTCACACAGGTAAAGAGTCCGACCGGCAGCGAAAGGGTGACATTTTTCAAGTTGTTACCGCGTGCTCCGGCAATGCGTAGCATTTTCTCTGGATCGGCTTTAACACGTTCTTTAGGCACTTCGATAGCTTTTTTACCGCTAAGATACTGGCCGGTTAAGGAGTCTTCATTGGCCATGATTTGGTCGACATTCCCTTCTGCCACGACCGATCCACCGTGCACACCGGCTCCTGGGCCGATATCGATCACATGGTCTGCTGCACGAATTGCATCTTCATCATGCTCGACCACTATCACGGTATTACCCAGATCACGCAAATGGATCAGGGTATTAAGCAGGCGTTCATTATCCCGTTGATGCAGGCCAATAGAGGGTTCATCGAGGACATACATGACTCCTACTAACCCTGCACCGATTTGGCTAGCCAGACGAATACGTTGCGCCTCACCACCAGAAAGAGTTTCGGCTGAACGCGACAAGGATAAATAATTCAAGCCGACATTCACCAAAAAGCCGAGACGTTCGCGGATCTCTTTCAAGATTTTTTCCGCAATCTGCGCTTTCTGTCCGCTCAGCGCAAGTCGTTCGAAAAAGTCACTGGCATGACCAATACTCATCTCCGAAATTTCTGGCAGCGTATTTTCCGCCACAAACACATTACGTGCCTCTTCGCGCAAACGCGTACCGTGGCAGCTGCTGCAGGCGCAGTTACTGATAAATTTCGCTAATTCTTCACGCACCGCATTTGACTCGGTTTCTTTGTAGCGGCGCTCCATATTATGCAGTACCCCTTCGAAGGGGTGGCGTCGAACCGAGGTGTCACCCCGATCATTCACATATTTAAATTCGACATTGGTTTTTCCTGAACCATAAAGGATGACCTTTTGTGTCTCAGTGCTTAATGATTCGAAGGGCGCTTCAATATCAAATTTATAATGTTCGCTGAGCGAACGTAGCATCTGATAATAATAGAAATTACGGCGGTCCCAGCCACGGATAGCGCCGTTCGCTAAGGAGATTTCGCGGTTTTGTATCACCCGTTCAGGATCAAAATATTGCTGTACGCCAAGTCCGTCACAAGTCTGGCAAGCACCGGCTGGGTTATTAAATGAAAATAGGCGTGGCTCAAGCTCTCGCATACTGTAACCACATATCGGACAGGCGAAGTTGGCCGAAAACAGTAACTCTTCCGCTTTATCGTCATCCATATCGGCAACGATCGCCGTGCCACCGGACAAGGCCAGGGTGGTTTCAAAGGATTCAGCGAGGCGAGTACCGATATCGTCACGGACCTTGAAACGATCTACCACGACTTCGATACTGTGTTTCTTCTGTAATTCTAATTTTGGCGGATCGGATAGATCGCAAACTTCACCGTCGATCCGCGCGCGAATATAACCCTGTGCCGCGAGGCTTTCTAAGGTTTTAACATGCTCGCCCTTACGATCTTTCACTATCGGCGCAAGTAGCATTAACCGCTGCCCTTCAGGTTGTTTCAACACCTGATCAACCATCTGACTAACGGTTTGCGCGGCCAGTGGCTGATGATGCGTCGGGCAGCGCGGTTCACCGACTCGCGCAAAGAGTAATCGCAAGTAGTCGTGAATTTCGGTAATTGTCCCCACGGTTGAGCGTGGGTTATGCGAAGTCGATTTCTGCTCAATCGAGATGGCCGGTGAGAGCCCCTCGATATGATCGACATCCGGTTTCTCCATCAACGAGAGAAACTGCCGCGCATAAGCCGATAATGACTCGACGTAGCGCCGCTGCCCTTCGGCGTAAAGGGTATCAAAGGCCAGCGAGGATTTACCTGATCCAGAAAGACCAGTGACGACCACTAGCTTGTCACGGGGGATGGTGAGGTTGATGTTTTTTAAATTATGGGTTCGTGCACCCCGTACTTCGATCTTATCCATTCACATTTCCCAATTTGATTGCCTATACGCTGAGATGACATCGCTCTGCATCGATTTCAAGCAGACTCTATAGTATGGCACAAAAAATAACCTGAATAAATATCCAGTACTTTTCGCTATAGTGATCACCTTTGTGCAGTCGCTCTTAACTACCCAACTAAAGGCGTGACGTGCTATCATCCATTAGATAGTATCTGTGTAATTTTTCATCAGGAGAGAGTGCAATGGCCAGTCGCGGCGTAAACAAAGTGATTCTTGTCGGTAATTTGGGTCAAGATCCAGAAGTCCGGTATATGCCAAATGGAGGAGCTGTGACGAACATTACGCTGGCAACCTCCGAAAGCTGGCGTGATAAGCAAACCGGTGAAAATAAAGAGATCACTGAATGGCACCGTGTCGTGCTGTTCGGCAAGCTAGCAGAAGTTGCGGGTGAATACCTGCGTAAAGGCTCTCAAGTCTACATTGAAGGCCAGCTGCGTACCCGCAAATGGCAAGATCAAGGTGGCCAAGACCGTTACACCACAGAGGTGGTTGTTAACGTTGGCGGCACCATGCAAATGCTGGGCGGCCGTCAAGGTAATAACGCTCCTCAAGGCGGTGGTGCACCAAACAATAATAACGGTTGGGGTCAGCCGCAACAGCCGCAATCTTCGGGCGCGCAATTTAGTGGTGGCGGACAAGCTCCACAATCGCCTAAAGCGCCTGCAGGCGGTAATGAGCCACCAATGGATTTTGATGACGACATTCCGTTCTAAGCGCTTTACCTACAAGCCCTCGTTAATACGAGGGTTTTTTTATCGTCGTTTTTATAAAAATGTTATATCGCTCTGTAGCCTAACCTACTTTTTACCAATAATTTTCCTCTTAAGAATATAAACTCTTTTAAAAGTGAAAAAGAATATTATCGTAATGGCATCTTTTAAGACTCGCATCGATACGGAATGTTTCGGAACTGTTTATTTAAGTAATTTAGAATAATTTTATATATTCAATCTACTCTATAATATATCTGATTGAGTTGAGCTGGCCGCTGTGTAACCTTATTTAATTGCTGAGTTTAATAATGGGCTCATAAAATTAGCGTGTTTAATTTTGGTATTATTAGCAATGAAAAAAATAATAGTATGATATTTAAAATAAAAATAACCCACTAATTTTCTATTGTCTACATCCTTAGCCATAGTGCCAGGTTTTCACCTCCTGATAACGTTAACCCTCGTGGTATTAATAAGTCATCAACCTTTTCAATGGAACTGAACATGTCAGAAATTAGTCGAGCCGTCCTTTTCGGCAAACTGGAACCCTCACTCTTTTCCTCGTTAGAGAGTGCGACGGCATTTTGTAAGTTGCGTGGTAATCCTTATGTAGAGCTGGTGCATTGGTTACATCAGCTGATGCAGCAGCAACAAGGCGACCTACAGCAGATCATCCAGCACTTTGCTCTCGATGAGGCCGCGTTAACCCGCGATATTATTGCTGCGTTGGATGCGTTACCGCGCGGTGCTAGCTCTGTCTCTGATCTATCGGAGCATATCGATAGTGCGGTGGAACGTGCTTGGGTGATCGGATCGCTCAAATTTGGTGTTAATCGTCTGCGTACCGGGCATTTACTTATCGGGATCCTCAAAACATGGAATCTCGCTACGGTCTTAAAGGGGATATCACCCCAATTCACCCGTATCAATGTGGAACTGTTAAGTGAACAGTTCACTACGCTGCTGTCACAGAGTAAAGAAGCGCAGCAGGCCTCAGCCGAGGTAGAACCTTCACCAGGCGCCCCCGCAGCCTCCCAGACACTGGCTCAGTATGGACAAGATATGACTCAGCGTGCGCGAGACGGGAAGATTGATCCGGTTGTCGGACGTGATGAAGAAATCCGTCAACTGATCGATATCTTAATGCGGCGTAGGCAGAATAATCCGCTACTGACCGGTGAGGCGGGAGTAGGTAAGACGGCGGTGGTGGAAGGCTTTGCGCGCCGTATTGCCGCAGGCGAGGTGCCGGAACCCTTACAACATGTTCAGTTATGGTTGCTCGATATCGGCCTATTACAAGCTGGCGCCGGCATGAAAGGCGAATTCGAGGCACGTTTGCAATCGTTGATCAACGAAGTGCAATCCAGTCCAACACCGATTATTTTGTTTATCGATGAAATTCATACCCTAGTCGGTGCGGGCGGCCAGCAGGGTACGGGGGACGCGGCCAATTTACTTAAGCCTGCGTTGGCACGCGGCCAGCTGCGGACGATTGGCGCAACCACTTGGGCTGAGTATAAAAAATATATTGAGAAAGACCCTGCCCTGACGCGACGTTTTCAACCTATCCAAGTGCCTGAACCGGATGAAAGCAAAGCGGTTCTAATGCTACGTAGCACGGTCTCACCCTTAGAAAAACATCACCAAGTTTTACTATTGGATGAAGCGGTCAGCGCAGCGGTGAAGCTCTCTCATCGTTATATTCCTGCGCGTCAACTGCCCGATAAAGCGATTGCTTTGTTAGATACAGCCTGCGCGCGCGTCGCGGTCAGTCAGAGTGCCCCTCCCGCGCAACTCGACGACTGTCGCCAACAGATAGCGGCGCTTGAAGTCGAGATCGAGATTGCAAAACGTGAGGCCCGTGTCGCACTCGGGGAGGATCAGCGCGTCGAGCAGCTAGAAAGTGCATTAGTGGCTCAGCAAGCTGAATGTGAGGCATTAGCGTCACGTTGGCAGCAAGAGAAAGCGTTAGTCAGCCAGCTTATTGCACTACGGGCAGAGCTTCAGCAAGAAAATCCTGAGGCGTTAACCGAGATCCGCCAGCAATTACAGATGACACAGCAGCAGTTAGCCGAACTACAAGGGGAAGCTCCCCTATTATTTGCCGCGGTCGATGAAAATGTCGTGGCGGCCGTGGTATCAGATTGGACCGGTATTCCCTTAGGGCGGATGGTGAAAAACGAAATCGATGCGGTGTTAACTCTCGCAGATACCCTGAATCAACGGGTGATTGGCCAACGCCATGGGTTAGATCTCATTGCCAAGCGTGTTCGTACTTCACGAGCGCGTCTAGATGATCCGAATAAACCCGTGGGGGTCTTTATGCTGTGCGGGCCATCCGGCGTCGGCAAAACGGAAACCGCCTTGGCATTAGCGGAGTCCTTATACGGTGGTGAGCAAAATGTCATTACCATTAATATGAGTGAGTTCCAAGAGGCGCACACTGTATCTACCTTAAAAGGTGCGCCTCCTGGTTATGTTGGATACGGAGAGGGCGGCGTCTTAACCGAAGCGGTTCGCCGTCGTCCTTATAGCGTGGTGTTACTCGATGAAATTGAAAAGGCGCACCCTGATGTCCACGAAATCTTTTTCCAAGTGTTTGATAAAGGTTGGATGGAAGATGGTGAAGGGCGACATATTGATTTTCGTAATACGCTGATTATTCTGACCTCCAATGTGGGAACGGACCTTATTACCGGAATGTGTGCCGATCCAGATCTGCTGCCGGATG
The DNA here is from genome assembly GCA_022318365.1 of Anthoptus insignis. Lineage (NCBI taxonomy): Eukaryota > Metazoa > Arthropoda > Insecta > Lepidoptera > Hesperiidae > Anthoptus > Anthoptus insignis. The sequence goes on from DWRH01000086.1 coordinate 14,471, forward strand.
CCGAGGTGCTTGCTACCGCCCTACGCGACCCACTGCTACAAGTCTTTCCGCCTGCGTTATTAGGCCGATTGCTGGTGGTGCCTTATTATCCATTAAGTGATCAAATGCTCGGCGAGATCGTCCGCCTGCAATTAGCCCGTATTCGGCAACGTTTATTTGATAACTATCATATCTTTACCGAAATCGACGACAGTGTCGTCGCGCAAATCATCGTACGTTGTACGCAAGTAGAGTCGGGGGGACGGATGATCGATGCGATCCTCACTAATACCTTATTACCTCAAATCAGTCAGAAACTGCTTACCGCAAGCCGCGATGCGCGACAGTATCGATCGTTACATATTAGCGCTGAGCAGGGCGAGATCCATTGCCAATTTACCGCTAACCACGCTGATTGATTGGGTATTAAAGATACCTAAAGAGTATTCTCGTTAAATCATGAGTTTATTTAATAAATAAATTCTTATTCGGAGTGGATATATTTTCAGGTACTAGACGGTGAGGTATATAAAAATTTTATCGAGTAATGATTGGTTCACTAAATACTCTATTGATATATTTTTTCTATTAATTTTATATTTCCTCGCCGTTGTTAAAATTCAATATAAGATATTAGCCTTAAATTACTTACTACGATGCCTATTATACTGGTCAGCTAACCTTTATCGGTAGGTCATTCTCGCCCTAATCTGCCGCGCTTTTACTTCCAATCTCAGCAAAAAAAGTTAACAATCAAGCTTCTTAATGGTTAATGGAGTAACGATTGTGTGGCAGCGTTATCAATGGAAGAAGCCTCTACTTTTTGTGCAGGCTGGGTTACTCACTGGCTGCACGCTCTCGCCCGCTATCCCTGTATTGGGTGCGGCTTTTCCCGCTTGGCTCTTTTGTAGTCTAGCGGGCGCGTTACTCTTGATCCCCACTCATCTGCTACTAGCTCGCCAAGGGTGGCTACGCGCATTTTCCCCGCTGGTCATCAGTTATCTGGCCTTAATGTTTATCTATGCCGTCATTGTATGGCTACTTTTCTTTATGGGTTGAGTTCTCATGACAACATCGAATACCTCTTTTATTCGACAGAGATGGCCATTATTAGCGGTGGTCTGCGTGGCGATCGTAGCGTTGATTGGCGTGATTACCACTTTACAAACCTCCCCGCAGACCAATGATGCTTACGTCTATGCCGATACCATTGATGTTGTGCCGGAGGTAAGTGGCCAAATTATTGAGATGCCTATTCGGGATAATCAGCGGGTAAAAAAAGGCGATCTTCTCTTCAGAATCGATGATCGGCAATATCGGGCAATGCTCGCCGATGCCCAGTCACGATTGGCGGCTTTAGAGGCGCAAATTCGTCTTACCGGGCGAACGGTCAAAGCCCAAGAATATAATGCACAGTCCGTTAATGCGGCGGTCGCCAGAGCACAAGCCTTAGTACAGCAAACAACCTCCTCGCGTCAGCGACTCGAACCGCTAGTGCCGCAGGGGTTTGCATCACAAGAGGAATTGGACCAAGCCCGCACCGCCGAGAAAGCCGCACGGGCAGAGCTCAATGCCACCTTACTCCAAGCTAAACAAGCGACGGCCGCGGTATCGGGCGTGGATGCACTCGTGGCGCAACGCGAAGGGGCGCTTGCACAGATAGCCTTAGCGACCATTAACCTTGAACATACTGAAGTGAGGGCTCCCTTCTCAGGCACAGTGGTGGCCTTAAAAACAACAAGGGGTCAGTTTGCCTCAGCGATAAAGCCGGTTTTCACATTAATCGATAGCGAGCACTGGTACGTGGTGGCGAATTTCAGAGAAACTGACCTCAATGATATTCACCCCGGAACGGCCGCAACGATACGAGTCATGACCGATCACCACCGTGTCTTTTCAGGCCGTGTCGCTTCAGTGGGAGCAGGGGTGCTCGCCAGCGGTGATAGTGTGATTGAAGGCTTGCCTGTTATCCAAAAGAGTATTAATTGGGTCCATGTTTCACAACGGTTTCCAGTAAAAATCGCTGTAACGGATGCCGATCCTCGCCTATTCCGCCTCGGGGCCTCGGCGACGGCGACCCTAAAGATCGGTGCGTCTCAGCCATGAGCGCACGGTCATGGTTAGCCGAAGCTAGTCAGGTTTCGAGTGAACGTTGTCATGCCGCGCTGCGGCTGACACTTTGCTGCCTCGTCATGACCTTACTCTTTCTTAGCCTACAAATACCTTTTTTAGCCGTGGCGATCATCGTCGTTTTTTATGTCACGCAAAAGAATGTTGTCCTTACAGCAGGAATTGGCCTAGGTTTTATCGTCGTTGCGCTATTCGCTCTGGGTGGGATGCTACTGATTATTAAGTACACTTACGATTATCCGTTGATTCGCTTGGTGGCCTCGCTGTTTCTCTTTTTCTGGGCGATGTTTTTTATGCGGGTATTGGGTAAGCTGGGGTTAGCCTTCTTTGTCGTCGCTTTGGTCCTTATCTACGCGCAAACCTTCCCCTCTATGACCGGTGAAAGCGAAATTATCGTTCGGCTTATTCTATGGTTATGGATGTCGATGGTCGTGGCTATAGGGGTTACAGTGTTAGTGAATGCTTGCTTTATACAGGCGTATCCCCACTACCAGTTTGCTCAGCAGGTAGCCGACCTTTATGAGCAGGCGGCCGACAGGCTAGAGCCAACCCAGCCTATCAAGGGACATGCAGGCATTATTATCGCTGAGCATCTAAGCCAACTTCAGACGTTATTGAAGCTCGCCAGCTTATCTAATAGTCGATTCAAAAAAGATAAAGAAAGTTGGCGCTCACTATCAAATATGGCTGTCAGATGCCTAGAATTAGCCGAGGCATATCGACTTAATCCTGATAAAAACGATCCGCAACACGCCACCGCGCTCGCTGATTACTTACGCCAACTGTCCGAGCGAACGCGTCAGCGACGATTATCCTCTCCTAGCAGCCTCATGTTATTAACTGAAGACCCAGTACTGGCTGAAATAACTAGACTATGTCGTCGATTTGCTGACGGACACTCTATCGCAGCGCCACCCGGCGAGACCGACAAGCCACCCTTGATGGCCGATGATGCGTGGCGTAATCCAATTTATTTGCAGTTTGCCCTGAAGACCTTATTGGCGAGCCTACTCTGTTATCTCTTCTACACCGCGACGGCATGGCAAGGCGTGCATACCATTATGCTCAGTTGTGTCATCGTCGCACAACCAGGATTGGGCGCGACGTATCAAAAGGCAGGATTGCGTATTGTTGGCGCGTTTATCGCCGCAGTCGCGGCGGTAGGCTGTATGGTCTTTATTCAGCCCCATCTCGACACCATTGTTGGGCTGCTTTTGATGTGTTTACCCGTTTTTGCCCTGTCGGCTTGGCTGGCGGCGGGTAGCGAACGCATTGCTTATGCAGGCATACAGTTAGGCTTTACCTTCGCGCTACTTTTTCTGTCCGGCTTTGGCCCGATGAGTAATTTGACGGAATTACGCGATCGAATAATTGGTATTGTGTTGGGCGTTGTTGTCGCCTCTATTATCTATCTCTACTTATGGCCAGATAGTGATGCACCAAGGTTACGAGAAAGGATGGCTACACTCTATCGACAGGTGGCGAACTATTTTTCTCACCCCACAGAGCGGGCCACGCCATTACCGATTTACCAATCTGCGGAACAGGCCACTATGCTTTCAACTCGGCTACTCGCTGAACCCTTGGCGAGCACTACCCATCCCTATCCAGCCGCTGCACGGTGGCCGATTAACCAGAGTATTGAACTTGCTCAACAGCTAGCCATACTGGCCACGGGGTATCGCTATTATGCAGACAGTGAGGATCGTTTTCTAATGGATGCGGCAGCCTGGTTAGAGGCTTATGCAGACCACCTCGCCCATGGAGGGGAGTATTCTGAGCGGATGATTTCCGCTCCAACAAGGCATAATCCTTATGGCATAGAACTGGAACAGGCTTTATGCCGCCTCACCGCTTTTAGGACAACTCAGGAAGTTAAAGATGGCGCATAAAAGAGGATGTTTATTAACGCTTGGCAGTTTACTACTGAGCGGTTGCGCGTTAATTCATGATGAACCGGCGCAGGTCAAACAGTTAGATGCGCAGCAGGTGCAACTCTCTCAGGTTATTCATTTGGTAAATAGCCAGTGGCCGCAAGCACGCTGGTGGGAGGCTTATCATGACTCGCAACTCTCCAGCCTGATTGTACTCGGGTTGGCTAACTCGCCTACCTTTCAAGCGGCTAAACTGCGTATTCAACAGTCGCAATCGTCGGTAGAGATTGCCCAGTCGGCATTAGGCCTTCAGGCAACCGGCATCGCTGCGCAGAATTATATGAGAGTAACTAATCGTCAAACAACCTGGCCTTATTCGATCTCTCTTTCCACCGATAAACGCGGCCCATGGTACACCCTCAGTACGGTAGGGGTGGGTGCGGATCTCAATATCGATTTATGGGGCGCAAACCGTGCTAACGTAGCGGCTGCCATGGGCGAGCAAAACGCGCAATTAGCTCAGACCGCAGGTATACAACTAGATCTGGCCTCCAGTATTGCGCAGCTTTACTTCTCTCTCCAAGCGAATTATCGACGTGTGGCGCTATTAACGCAGCAAGAAGCGATTGCCGCTTTCTCCCTTAAAGCCCATCAGCAGCGTGCCGCGCGCGGCCTTGAAGACCAAGTTAACATCGCCTCGGCGCAAACGGAGTGGTATAGCGCTCAGCAGCAACGTATTACCGCACAAACTGCGATGATGCAGGATCGGGAAAACTTGCGTGCACTTACGGGCATGACGGCTCAGCAGAAGCTAGTGATAGCTGAGCAGCCTTGGCCACAGCTTCAGCAGAGCTTACCCGCATCGCTCTCTTTCGAGCTGCTGGCGCGTAGGCCCGATCTGCAAGCGATGAGCCACACCGTCCAGGCTTCGTTAAGCCGAGTAGATGCGGTGAAAGCAGCGTTTTACCCGCATATTGATATTAAAGCTTTTTGGGGTTACAACGCGCTGAGTATCGGCGATCTATTTAAGCACTCTTTTCAACAATTTAATCTATTACCAGGACTCTATTTACCGCTCTTCGATGGGGGAAGGTTAAATGCGGCACTGCGTTCGACCCGAACAACCAGTAATATTCTCATTAAGCAGTATAACCAAGCGATTTTGAATGCCGTAAGGGACGTCGCAATCACCTCGCAGCAATTGAATGATCTCAACCAACAAGTTGCCTTACAGCAACAGAAAGTCGCCGCCGCACAGCTCACAACAGAAAGCGTACAAGCCCATTATCATCGGGGATTGACCAGCCTTTACCAGGCACAAGAAGCGAAACGAGCGACGTTAACCCAACAACTATTATTGGTCGATCTAGATGCCCAGCAGTTAAGCTGCGACCTATTGCTAATCAAAGCGTTGGGGGGCGGATATCGTGGCGAACAGTCACCTATTTTAGGTGTAAAACCCTAATCATCCCTTGGCCGAATTAGGATCGCCAAGGGATTTTATCACCTTATTAACTGGCCTCTACTGGACCAATTAGACGGCGTAATAGTGGGATTAATAGCGCGAGCACTACTGCGGTGAGTCCAGAGGCGATCGCCAGTAAGATAAACAGATGGCTATAGCCTGGATTGGTTAACAGTGGAGTAGAGCCCTGTGCGGTAGGCATTGCCTGCGATAAATAACCCGCTAGGATAGAGGCGATACCTGAAATCATCATCCATGTCCCCATTAACAAGCCTTGGTATTGTTGCGGGGCCAAGCGACCAATCATGGCGTAGCCTATTGGCGAGATCAGTAGTTCGCCGATACTTTGCAGCAAGTAACTCCAAAATATCCATTGGAAATCGACCAATCCATTAGAGCCAGCAAGATTAATACCAATAGGAAGTACTAACATACCTCCACCCATAAAGAGCAAGGATGCAGCAAATTGACTGGGGATGTCGATTGTGACGCCCCGTGCACGGAGCCGTTTAAAGAGCAGGGCAAGCAGCGGGCCGCCAAGGACAATCACTAACGTATTGATATCTTGTATCCATTGTGGAGCGATGTGCCAGCCGAAAAGTTGTAAATTGAGATTATTCTCGGCGAACAGCATCAAGCCCATCGGGGCAAGTTGATACAGAGACCAAAAGACCAATGATCCAAGAGTAAGGATCAGGTAGGCAATCATCCGTGAACGTTCTGCGGCGACCGAATGTCGGCCTGTGATAGTACAGAGAGCAATAAGGACTAATGTGCCGAGCCCTAAGACGAAGTAACTACTTACTTCGGAGTGGGTAAGCATAACCTTAACGACGGGAAGTAGTAGCAATAAGATGAGACAGCCTATCGCCAGCCGTTGACGCATCACCGATCCTGAAGCTTGACTCAGCGGTGTATTGAGGTCAGCCAAATGGCGCCAGAATATCCCAGTGAGTACGATGGCGATAAGGTTACCAAGGGTCGCAAATAAAAATAGGGCATGATAATTCAGGCTTAACTGAAAATAGCCAGCAATGGTAAAGCCCATAAAAAAGCCCAGATTCATCCCAGCATAGTTCCACAGAAAAGCCGATTCGCGACGGGGATCATTGGGAGTAAATCGTTGGGTTAACATCATATTTATACAGGTAACATTCAGACCACTACCGGTTAAAAATAGCGCGAGTCCCCAGTATAGTCCCTCCAACTGAGCGCTCGACAGTAGATAACAGCCGATAACCTGTAAGACCATCCCAATCACAAAAAGATTGCGGTTACTTAGAAACCGCCCGCCAAGGTAGCCGCCGAATAAATGGAGTCCATAATTAAATGCGCCGAAAATGCCCATAATGGCATTGGCTGAATATTCACTGAAGCCTAACTTTTTAGTAGCGTAAAGCACCAGCGAAGAATAGAGTACCGCAAACCCCATGGTGGCAAACATCTGTACAAAGCAAAGAATATTCGCCCCAGCAATTTTATTCTGTTTCTGTAGTGTAACGTCCAACCTAACCCCTTAACGCTTAATTTGTCTTTACTAAAAGCTGATTAGGAAAATTGCCATTTTTTGATTGTTCAAACAACTATTAATAGGATAAAAAACCCTGTTAATAACTTATATCAGGGGCTTTAACTGTAATTTTTTATTACGATAGACGAAAACTGAGGAGAATCGATGCAATATATTCTTACCCCAACGCTTAATAGTACCGACCAACAAGAACTCTTCGTCGGGCTGCGCCGCTACAATCATACTTTCCTGCCACCTCAAGAAGTGGGGTATTTCGGAG
>DWRH01000087.1:0-21476 GCA_022318365.1 Anthoptus insignis
GCGCATCCGCCGGAGAGATAGCCTGAACCTGACGCAGGATAGTACGACAAGCGATCAGTAAACTGCCCCATAGTATACGAGCTTCAGTAAAACGCGCATAACAGACACTATTACGAAAACCAAGAAAGATGGCAATTGAGACCCCTAGCAGGCTGAATGGTGCCAGAGTCAATTTGATCCCAAGTGTTTCGTACCAGTCCAGACAAAATATCGCCAGTACTGACATTAATAAATTCAAAAATAAGCGAAACATAATATCTGGCAAGACAGAACCATGCCAGGCGAACAAACGAATAAACCAGTGACGATGTGGTCGAATTATCATGATGTAAGACAGTGTGAATTTTTCAAAAATTCTGACAAATTCCACTGCCATTGCCCAGCTTTTTTTGTGATTTACATCAACAATTTTATAACCCGGAATTTACCACCAGTGTGCGAAGATATGCCATCAATTCAATCAATGTGTTATCGACCATTCCACGCTCAAGCAATGATTTTTCCAGTGCAAATAAATATTCCGCATTACTGCCCAGAGGACCTGAAGCATTTGCTATCAAAGGAGCAATAATATGGGGTGCGATCTGCGATTCATAGAGCGGATGCTGGCGATCAACAATAAACACCAATGCGGTGACCTTACGTCCATCATTCAGCTGCAATTCACACCATGTAGGAATATAACAACCAGTCAGCATTTCCCGCTTCCAGAGTAACGCTAAATCCTGTTCCAGATTCACCTCCGGTAAGCAAAAGGCTATTCCCTGCGTGGATCCACCCGCATTGAGCCCCAACATTCGACCAGGCTTACAGTTGGTTCCACGTCCGGCTGTCAGGCGCAGGCAAAATGCACGGTGCCAGCCAGCCAGAAGCCCCTCAGCTTCCTCTACCGCCTCAAAAATTGGATTCCACATTAATGAACCATAGCCGAAAATCCACACCGGACTGTTACCCGGACGTTTAGCCATTGTGGCCGCTAATGATGCCTCACGCTGTGCCTGGCTCCACAACAGCGCATCATCAATCTTACCGAATGCCGTTTTACAATCTGCCTGCAATAGAAACTCACGCGTCAACATGCCCACTTTGCTGCTTTATACCTCACCTTTTACTTATTTACCGTCACCCATGACGCTTTTTCTGACCTGCTATCAATCCTGCTGCAAGCAATAAATTAACCCTATGCCAATAAGCTGGCACGATCAAGCCACTCAGGCACTATTTGATTTTTTTTTTTGCACGGCATGCTGCTTCGCTGCTGCATAATATCCATCAACTGATGAGGTGAAATCTTATCGGTTCAACGCCTGAAGCGAAATGTTATTTTATAGTCGATAGAAGAAATTAAATATAGATAATCACCATAAGGTAGTCACATTATGAAAATAAGAAGCAACATAAGCAACGAATAATAAAACACAGTCTATATTTAAATCATGTATTTCATGGTGATATATAAATATGTAGGATAAATATCAATTACAAAAGCAAACCCCCTCCTGATAATTAAAAAAAGTAAGAATGAGTAAAATATAACGAAAAATACGCGGTTTTACGCTATACTTGAGGCGTTTCTATTCCGCTTGCGGGCAACTGGTATTTAACTGAAAAGGACAATCTGCCTATGGGTACACATGAGGGCGTCAAAACCCGCCATACTGAATATTCACTGATCTTTCCGCTGGCTGCGCTGGTCATTTTATGGTTCTGGGGAACAGCCAGTTCACTACCTCTGGTCGTTGGTATAAATCTTCTCGCTCTGGTCGCGATTTTAAGCAGTGCGTTTAGTGTTGTGCGTCATGCTGACGTACTGGCGCATCGACTGGGAGAACCCTACGGGTCATTAATTCTCAGTCTCTCAGTGGTTATCCTTGAGGTAAGCCTGATTTCAGCATTAATGGCAACTGGTGATGCGGCTCCGGCACTGATGCGTGATACCCTCTATTCCATCATTATGATTGTTACCTGTGGTCTGGTGGGCGCAGCACTGCTGATGGGCGGCAAGAAGTTCGCTACGCAATATGTCAACCTGGTTGGAGTAAAACAGTACCTTATTGCCATTTTTCCGCTGGCGATTTTAGTATTGGTGTTTCCAAATACCCTCCCCGGAGGCGACTTCACTATTGCCCAGGCACTGCTGATCTCTGCCATTTCAGCCGCCATGTATGGTGTATTTTTACTAATTCAGACCAAAACACACCAAAGTTTGTTTGTCTATGAACATGAAGATGAAGGTGATGACGACGACCCTCATCATGGCAAACCTTCTGCCCACTCCAGTCTGTGGCACACCATCTGGTTGATTGTTCATCTTATCGCTGTGATCAGTGTGACCAAAATGAATGCCAACACGCTGGAATCACTCCTCACAGAAATGAATGCTCCTGAGCAATTTACTGGCTTCCTTGTCGCTTTATTGATTCTCTCTCCGGAGGGACTTGGCGCTATCAAAGCTGTACTGGCAAATCAGGTACAACGTGCTATGAACCTGTTCTTTGGTTCGGTGCTGGCAACAATCTCACTCACCGTGCCTGCAGTGACCATTATTGCCACCCTGACAGGTCAGCAACTGGTATTCGGACTCGAATCACCACAGATGGTGATTATGGTCGCAGCACTATTGCTCTGTCAGGTGTCATTCTCAACAGGCAGAACAAATGTGCTGAACGGTGCAGCACATCTTGCGCTTTTCATCGGCTATTTGATGACCATCATGCTCTGATCATGACAAACTAACAGCTTTAAACGGCTGTTAGTTTTTCTTCTGTGGTATCTCAGTGTAGACAAAGGTATGTCCATCACCCTTCAGGGTGAGCGTCTGTTTATCAAGGCCTATCGTGGCACCGTTCATTAACATGGTGCTCAATGTGTTTTCCCACTGATTCAGTTGCCCATCACTGCACAGCATTTTAGTTGATGCCAACTGTGGAACCTGTAGTTTTCCCCCACTAAGTTTTCCCTGACCAAAGAAGCGATTACACACCATGCCACTGACACGCAGGGTCTTATCGAAAGCAATTTGTGGTGTACGCTGTTGTGCCGATGCTGGCTGGCCATCAACCTGAGATAAAATAAACTGACGTTCAAAGAGTGAAGTGTGATCAATCACTGGTGTTGATGTAGTGCTACAGCCAGCGAGTAATACAGCGGTAGCTAACAATGACATTTTAACAGACATCAGGTTTCCTCTTTAACGTTCACTTTTTGTTAACATGGAAGCTATTCCCATCATTTAACAATCAGCCTACACCAGCCCTGTCAAGATCGCGACCTGATCGGTTCAATTTAAGAAAAAAGCCCATAAAAAAACCTGTCCTGAGACAGGTTTTTCCTTCTGCCGATCAATGGTTAGTATCAAGAGGGGGGAAGCTTTTCACCAGGTCGTCCACTGCTTTAATCTGCATCAGGAAAGGTTCTAATTTATCCAGTGGCAAGGCCGAAGGGCCATCGCAACGGGCATTGTCCGGATCAGGATGAGCTTCAATGAACAAACCACTCAAGCCTACAGCCATACCTGCACGTGCCAGCTCTGTGACTTGTCCGCGACGCCCACCCGATGCAGCCCCGAAAGGATCGCGACATTGTAAAGCATGAGTAACATCGAAGATTACCGGGCTGCCATTCGAAGCCTGTTTCATGACGTTAAAACCGAGCATGTCCACAACTAAATTGTCATAACCGAAACAAGTACCGCGATCACAAAGGATAACCTTATCGTTACCCCCTTCGGCAAACTTTTCGACGATATTACCCATCTGACCAGGACTGATAAACTGCGGCTTTTTAGCATTAATCACAGCTTGTGTTTTTGCCATCGCCTCTACCAAATCGGTCTGTCTGGCGAGAAATGCAGGCAGTTGAATGACATCCACTACATCCGCCACAGGTTGCGCCTGAGCTGCTTCATGCACATCAGTAATAATCTTCACACCGAAGGTTTTTTTCAATTCCTGGAAAATTTTCATACCTTCATCGAGACCGGGACCACGGTACGAGCGAATGGATGAACGATTTGCCTTATCGAACGATGCTTTAAAAACATACGGAATACCGAGCTTCTGCGTGACGGTGACATAGTGTTCGCAGATACGCATCGCCAGATCGCGTGACTCCAGTACATTCATGCCACCGAAAAGCACAAATGGCAGGTCGTTAGCTACAGGAATATCGCCAATATTCACTACTTTCTGTTTCATTGGTTCACCTAAATCAGATTATCTAAAGGAAAGTTCAATGCTAGTGCAGAGTAATCTGCTTCTGTCCAATGGCATAAATTTGCATTCTGATCATTTCACTGACCGGGTCCTCCGGACAATGTTCAATGAAATAACTGAGATCATTAAGTGCCACATGTTCACAATCAAGTTGTGCAAAGATAAGACCCCGATCACGAATTTCATACGGATCTTCAGGATCCATCTGAATCAGCACCTGACTGACTTGCAGTGCCAACTCCATTTGCCCTTCCTCCATCAACGCCGATTTCAGGGTATCAAGCATTTTATTTAATACCTGATAGGAATCAGCTTCCTGTAAATCATCATCATAGAGTTCAGCAACCGGGCCCATATTGCCTTTTAGCCAGACATCCAGAGTGTGCTCCGTCAGTGTCTCTCCATTAAATGGATTAATCAGCCACATCTCTTCATCCAGCCAGTCTGCCCGCAGAATTAACTGAGTAGGGAATATAACTGGCATCAAAGGAATCGAGAGTGCCTGTGCAATATGCAAAAAAATAATTCCCAGTGATACTGCGGTGCCCTTACGGCTTTGCAGTACATGATCCAGCCATAGGGTATCCGAAAGACGATAAATCCCACTGGCGCCTCCAAATCCCCACTGGTTCCAGAAAAGCTCAATTAATTTTTCCAGTTGCTGATCCTGGGCAATTTTAAGCGGAATGATCGCCCGCGCCTCATCAACCAGAGCCTCAAGCTGTTGCTGCACCGTTACAACAGAAAAATCATCACGCATCATCTGCATGACATCCATCATCGCTTCACACAATGACTGTCGAGAAAAATCAATATCGGCTATTGCCCTCATACTATCCCCAGTAGTGGCAGTTTAGTTATGGCCAGTTTACCAACTACGCTAAGCGTAATCAGGGCCAGAATGAAGGCTAACCAACGAATGGCCTGTGGCCGGGGGCGGCGACTCAGCGCAACAAACCCCAAAACAATGTAGATGATAACCCCAAATAGCTTTTCCGTCAGCCACATACCTTGTGGGGAAAAAGGATAAAAATGCGTTATCGTGATCAATGCCACGCCTGATAGTAATAACATCGTGTCATTCAGATGCGGTAAAATTTTGACCCATCGTTGCTGTAATCTTGCTGAGCCACGCTGCAACCAATAAAAACGCAATAGTAACAATACAATACTAACCGTGACTGTCAGCACATGAATTTTTTTTATGACGATATAGCTGGTCACCTGATGGCTCCTGATAAGTCTCTTTTTTGTCCACAAGTCACTCGATCATTACCACCGTAATCTTTTATCGTGGTAACGCCGGTGAACCCCGCAGTATGCATCATGGTTTGCACCGCCTCAGCCTGCTGCCAGCCATGTTCCAGCAACAGCCATCCGCCAGGTTTGATATATTCCCTGGCCGAAAAGGTAATTTTCCGTAGATCTGCCAGCCCCTGTTCATCAGCGACCAGCGCACTGCGGGGCTCAAACCTGACATCACCGTGCTCTAAATGCCAGTCTTCACCATCGATATAAGGAGGATTACTGACAATCGCATCAAATAACTGTATCTTCAGAGCAGAAAACCAGTCGCTGACGAGAAAAGTCACATTAGTTATCGCCAGTTTATCGGCATTACGCTGTGCAAGTTCTACCGCCGAGGTAATACGATCCACACCGGTAATGTGACAATCACGGCGCTCACTTGCCAACGCCAGCGCCACGGCACCGGTACCCGTGCCGAGATCCAGTACAGAAGCGTTTTCCTGCGGTAAATATTGCAAGGCCTGAACAACCAGCAGTTCAGTATCAGGACGGGGAATAAGAGTATCGGGCGTAACGAACAGCGGTAATGACCAAAATTCACGCTCACCGAGGATATGCGCTATCGGTTCGCCCTGCTCACGACGGCCCAGCAAATCATTCAGTTGCATCTGCTGGTCGACTGTCAGTAGTGCATCATCAAAGGCAATAATCCAGCTTCTCGGCTTTCCGATAATATGAGATAACAGGATTTCTGCGTCTCGTTTGGCACTTTCACTGGCCACTAAACGCTCAATCGCTGCTGCCAGCCATTGACGAATCTCCATTAATCCTGCTCTGAAAGTGCAGCCAGTTGGTCAGCCTGATACTCCTGAACCACGGGTTCAATGAGCATATCCAGCTTACCCTGCATGGCTTCATCAAGACGATAGAGAGTAAGGTTGATACGATGATCGGTAATACGCCCCTGAGGATAATTATAAGTACGATTACGATCAGAACGGTCACCACTTCCTAACAAGTTGCGTCGTGTCGAGGCCTCTTCCTGCTGACGTTTGTCCATCTCCGCAGCCCGGATACGAGCACCAAGTACAGATAAGGCCTTTGCTTTGTTTTTATGCTGCGAACGTTCATCCTGACATTCGACGACAATGCCTGTAGGCAAGTGGGTAATACGAATGGCTGAATCCGTAGTGTTAACATGCTGGCCACCTGCGCCTGATGAGCGGAAAGTATCAATTTTCAAATCACCCGGATTAATATCGGGCAATTCAGCCTCAGGCAACTCCGGCATGACGGCAACGGTACATGCTGAAGTATGGATCCGACCCTGAGACTCAGTTTCCGGCACGCGCTGTACGCGATGTCCACCCGACTCGAATTTAAGTCTGCCGTAAGCGCCCTCACCGACGACTTTAGCAATGACTTCTTTGAAGCCACCATGTTCGCCATCATTGACGCTCATCACCTCTATTTTCCAGCGACGCGCTTCTGCATAACGGCTGTACATTCTGAACAAATCCCCAGCAAAAATTGCCGCTTCATCACCGCCAGTGCCGGCCCGTACTTCCAGATAACAGTTACGCTCGTCATCAGGGTCTTTAGGCAACAACAACACTTGCAGTTCCTGCTCCAGCTGTTCACTGTTTTGCTCAGCCTGTTTTAATTCTTCCTGCGCCATTTCACGCATTTCCGCGTCGGCAAGCATTTCCTGTGCAGTGGCAATGTCTTCCTGAACCTGTTGCCAGTGACCGAAACATCTGCTGACATCGGTTAATTGCGCATACTCGCGGGAGAGTGCGCGAAACTGTTCCTGATCGGCAATCACGCCGGCATCACCGAGCATGGCTTCCACTTCTTCATGGCGCTCCTGCAGGGCTTCCAGCTTGGCAACTATAGAAGGCTTCATTAATCTTGTCTTACCTTGTCACGAAAAAGGGCGAGGATATTAGTCCAGTCCGAGACTGTCACGTAAAATTTGCAACCGACGACTATCTCCATCGCGTGCTGCCTGCTGTAATGCTTTAGTCGGCGTGTGAATCAGACGATTGGTTAGCTTGTGCGCAAGGTCGCGTAAAATGAGCTGAGGGTCTCCCCCCTGTTGCAGCGCCGCCAGCGCCCGACTCTCTAACTCTTCTCGCACTTGTTCTGCACCAGAACGGAAATGCCGGATACTTTCCACTGCCTCCTGGGCTCGCATCCAGCGCATAAATTCACCACTCTCTTCCGAAACGATGATTTCGGCTTCCGCCGCCGCCGCTTTGCGCTGCGCCATATTATTTTCAATGATCACCTGTAGATCATCAACTGTGTAGAGATAGACATCGGCTAAATCGCCCACTTCCGGTTCAACATCACGCGGCACTGCAATATCGACTATCAGCATCGGTCGGTTACGGCGTTTTTTTAATGCCCGCTCCACCATTCCCTTACCAATGATTGGTAAAGGACTGGCCGTCGAACTGATAATGATATCAGCCTCTGGCAGACGCAAATCAATTTCCGGCAGGCTGATCACTTCAGCATCGACTTCATCGGCAAAGGCCTGGGCACGTTCACGCGTACGATTGGCTATTATTAACTTTTTGACCTTATGCTGACGCAAATGACGCGCAGCCAGTTCAATGGTCTCTCCGGCACCAACCAGCAGGACATTAACCGTGGTCAGGGACTCAAAGATTTGACGAGCCAGAGTACAGGCTGCAAAAGCCACCGATACCGCATTACCACCGATTTCTGTCTCTGTGCGTACGCGTTTTGCGACAGTAAATGTCTTCTGAAACATCCTGTCGAGTTCACTGGAACAGGCATGTTCGCGACAGGAATCAGCATAGGCTTTTTTAACCTGTCCGAGGATTTGAGGTTCGCCAAGCACTAAGGAATCGAGGCCGCTGGCAACACGCATCAAATGGCTCACCGCCTCATCGCCCTGGTGCCAGTATAAAATATGTGTCAGATCTTCTTCCACCAAACCATGATACTGACAAAGCCAGTTAATCAGTTGCGGTTGCAGATTATCCTGCTGCTCGACACTAAGATATAGCTCGGTGCGGTTACAGGTAGAAAGCACGACACCACCTTGTACCGGGGGTTGGGCAAGTAAACTAGCCAGCGCCTGGTGAAGCGTCTCAGGTGAAAATGTGACGCGCTCACGCAAAGCAACAGGCGCTGTCTTATGATTAATTCCGAGTGCCAGCAGCGTCATAGTAATCTGTTTGGGGTTATCCCACAGTTAATAGGGTTTTATGTAGGGCATTCTACAAGATGAGCGGGATCAATAAAAGCCATCTTCACCGCTCATAGTAAGAGGATAGTGCTATCAGGATTTTAATGCGAGAATAGTCTGATGACCTGATGACAGTAAACAATTAACATCAACGCGATCCGTATTGATTTTCAGTTGCTTCCACTTATTGCGTAACCAGAGGTTTTTTATGTTACCTATTTTCCCCCGTATGTTGCGTTTTTTGCCACTGACAGCGTTTTTGCTGACTGCCTGTACGCTCAATCAACCCATCAAAAACGGACCGGCAACCAATGCACCACAATGGAAAAACAACCAAGAACGCCTCGAAAAAATAACACAATTTCAGACTCGCGGGGCCTTTGCCTATCTTGCTGAAGACCAAAAAGTCTATGCTCGTTTTAACTGGCAACAAACGGCACACGATCGCTATCGTCTGCTACTCACTAATCCTCTCGGTAACACTGAACTGCAATTAGATGTACAGGGCAGCGTTGTACAATTAGTGGATAACAAAGGCCAGCGTTATACCAACAGTAATGCTGAAAAGATGCTCACTGCATTGACGGGTATGGATATTCCTCTTGAAAATCTTCGTCAGTGGATGTTGGGTCTGCCGGGCAGTGCAAATGATTATACGCTGGATACAGAATACCGATTGCAAAAACTAACCTACAGCCAGAGCGGAAAAGTATGGAATGTGACCTGGTCAGGTTATGATACCAAACACAATCCTGTATTACCTTCCAGCATTGAGTTACAGCAGGGTGAACAACGAATTAAACTAAAAATGGACAACTGGACAGTACAATGAGCCACACACCCCGCCCTCTTCCTGAAATCTGGCCTGCACCCGCCAAATTGAATCTTTTTTTATACATTACGGGGCGTCGGCCAGATGGCTATCACTTATTACAAACTTTATTCCAGTTTGTCGACTACGGTGATGAAATCACACTGCAGCCCACTAATGATGGTAAAATTACCCTGACCACACCGCTGGACGGCGTCGCTGAGCAGGATAATTTACTGGTTAAAGCAGCGCAATTACTCCGGCACTATGCGCTGACACAGCAGCGGCTCAGTGATGACAGCGGCGTTGAAATCGGCATAACAAAACGCTTACCGATGGGGGGAGGTTTAGGTGGAGGATCTTCCAATGCAGCTACCGTTCTGGTAGGACTGAACGCCCTGTGGCAACTGGATATCCCGTTAACCGAACTGGCTACCCTGGGAGTCAAATTAGGGGCTGATGTTCCTGTTTTTGTTTCCGGACATGCGGCATATGCTGAAGGCATCGGGGAACAGTTAACGCCGGTAACGCCAGAAGAAAAGTGGTATTTAATTATTCACCCGGGGATCAGCGTTTCCACCCCGCTGATATTTAACGATCCACAGCTCGTTCGTAACACGCCAGTTCGTGATTTAGCTCAACTCCTGAACGATAATTATCACAATGATTGTGAGCCAGTCGTGAGAAAACGTTTCCCCGAGGTTGAACAGCTTGTTTCCTGGCTGCTAGAATATGCGCCGTCACGCCTGACCGGTACAGGAGCCTGTGTGTTTGCAGAATTCGACACCGAGTATGCCGCCCAACAGGTGCTGAACATAATACCCGGTAAATGGCGTGGTTTTGTTGCGCGAGGGGCTAATATCTCGCCACTGCACCGTTTGCTTAATGAGCAATTAAAACCAGCATGACAGTGACACTGCCGTTGGTTTGATTATATTCGTATGAAATGATCGTTAACAGTCTTTCGCCCGGTACTGCTAACGATGTATTCATTCTCTGGACGCAAAGCCTGAGGTTCTTCTCGTGCCTGATATGAAGCTTTTTGCTGGTAACGCCACACCGGAACTGGCACAACGTATTGCCAGTCGCCTTTACACCAATCTGGGCGACGCTGCCGTCGGTCGTTTCAGTGACGGTGAAGTAAGCGTACAAATTAACGAAAATGTACGTGGCGGTGATATTTTTATCATCCAGTCTACCTGTGCCCCCACTAATGATAACCTGATGGAATTGGTTGTAATGGTCGATGCACTGCGTCGCGCTTCAGCGGGTCGTATCACTGCTGTCATCCCTTACTTTGGTTATGCCCGTCAGGATCGCCGTGTGCGTTCTGCACGCGTGCCAATCACGGCAAAGGTGGTTGCTGACTTCCTCTCCAGTGTTGGCGTGGATCGTGTACTGACAGTAGATTTGCATGCCGAGCAGATTCAGGGTTTCTTCGATGTTCCGGTGGACAACGTATTCGGTAGCCCAATTTTGCTGGAAGATATGCTGCAGATTGGTCTGGAAAACCCCATCGTGGTCTCACCAGATATTGGTGGTGTAGTCCGTGCCCGTGCAATAGCTAAGCTGCTCAACGATACCGATATGGCAATCATTGATAAGCGTCGCCCACGTGCTAACGTATCACAGGTGATGCACATCATTGGTGACGTTGCAGGCCGTGATTGCGTACTGGTTGATGATATGATCGATACTGGTGGCACACTGTGTAAAGCAGCGGAAGCCCTGAAAGAGCGTGGTGCTAAACGTGTCTTCGCTTATGCAACCCACCCTATCTTTTCAGGGAAAGCAGTGGAGAATCTGCGTCATTCTCTGATTGATGAGGTTGTGGTATGCGACACCATTCCACTTTCTGCTGAGATCAAAGCATTACCGAATGTTCGCACTCTGACCCTCTCTGGTATGCTGGCTGAAGCTATTCGCCGCATTAGCAACGAAGAGTCCATCTCTGCGATGTTTGAGCATTGATCCTCCGGGGCGGGGGTCTCCCCGTCCCTCTCTTCTTGTGCAACCAGCCATGTTATTCTGCAATTAAAATCAGCTCGCTATTAACATTATCCCGTATCATTGCCTGAGATACACTTTACCGCTGTGAACAGTTCAGGATTTATTACCATAACGACGAACCCAGTAATAACGATCAGTAATTTTCTCATGGCCACCTAAAAGCGCGCCTAGCAACCATAATAGTGCCCCGACAAAGATAAACAGAATTGCCATATAAACGGTATACTGCGGTAACTCAAGCGCAATAATTTCGTGTGAAATGGCATAACCGATTCCGAGGAACATCAGAATCATTCCCATCACCATCAAAATATTACCTGCAAGACTGACCTTATAACTTTTCATTAACCCTCCTTATACAACAAACCTTTTGCCAGCGCATGACAGGCACGTTTTCGATGCGCCACGTTGTGCTGTATCAATATCACCCCTGTCTCCCCATTCAAAGCATCTGTGCGTCGGGATGAATGGAGTTAGTGCTAATTTTATGTGGTAAATAATTTATCAGTTGTGTCATTGATCACAATTTATCATTAGCAATACTAAACTGAATTTAGTGCCCGCAAGGCAAGGCTTTGAGTTCTTCTTCACAGCGACGTACACTAAGCCGGTGATTATTTAAGGATGGAAAGTGAAGTGAGTGAGATAAAACTGATTGTCGGGCTGGCCAATCCAGGTAATGAATATGCAGCAACCCGTCATAATGCCGGAGCATGGTATCTGTCCCTGTTAGCTGACCGCCATAATGTAACGCTGAAAGAAGAGAGCAAATTTTATGGTTACACCGCGCGTGTCAGCATCGCCGGACAGGATGTTCGTCTGCTTATTCCCACCACGTTTATGAATCTGAGTGGCAAAGCAGTCGCCGCCATCGCGACATTTTATCGTATCACCCCTGCTGAAATTCTGGTGGCGCATGATGAGCTGGATTTACCACCAGGGATTGCAAAATTCAAACAAGGTGGCGGTCATGGTGGCCACAACGGACTGAAAGATATTATTAATCAGTCAGGCAATAACGCCGATTTTCATCGTCTGCGTATTGGGATCGGGCATCCGGGTGATCGTCAAAAAGTGGTTGGGTTTGTGCTGGGCAAACCGCCCCTCTCAGAACAGACATTGATTGATAATGCTATAGATGAATCAGTACGTTGTACTGACGTGTGGCTTAAAGAGGGAAAAATCAAAGCCATGAATCGTCTGCATGCATTCAAAGGCTGACAGCATAGCCCCCTTAATCCAGGGGGTTAGCAGGGCATTATTCGTTATCTGATGCCACTTTGTAATCCGGACTGTCCAGTTCATGTGTGCAAAACGGTCCTGATTTTTTCAGCAGACTAATGCAATCCGCACTCAGGTGACGTAACCGCAGCCGCTTGCCTGCATCCAGATAGCGTGTGGTAAGTTTGTCTATCGCCTCCACGCCACTGGAATCCATCACGCGGGTACGGGCAAAATCAATCACTACGCTATCCGGATCATTCTCAGGTGTGAACAACTCATTCAGACTGGCGGCTGATCCAAAAAACAGCGGTCCCTCCAGTTGATAATATTGTTCACCCTCGTGCATATACTGCTTGCTGAGTGTGATACGCGCATGTTGCCAGGCAAAGACCAGTGCCGAAACCACTACGCCAACAATAACGGCCACTGCTAAATCGGTGAAAATGGTGACCAGAGTGACAATGATCATAATTAACGCATCGGGTTTCGGCATGCGTTTTAACCGTTTAAATGAGGTCCATTCAAAGGTGTTGATACACACCACAAACATGATCCCGGCGAGTGCTGCCACAGGCAACATCGCAATATAAGGCGAAAGACTAATAACAAATAGAATCAGCAATAACGCACCGACTAAATTCGAAATTCGCCCCCTTCCCCCGGAGGTAAAATTGATGATTGACTGACCAATCATGGCACAGCCAGCAAAGCTGCCAAAAAATCCACACAAGGTATTACCAATCCCTTGCGCTACACACTCTTTATTGCCACGTCCTTTTTTACTGCCCATCTCATCCAGTACCGCCAGCGTCAATAGCGACTCAATCAATCCCACCAGGGCAATGATCACAGCATAAGGCAGAACAATCTTTAGCGTCGCCCAACTCAAGGGCGCATCAGGCAGATGAAAGACCGGTAAAGTGCCGGTAATATCCGCCAAATCGCCCACCCTTTTAGTATCCAGTCCCAGACCAATAGCAATAGCACTGATGGCAATCAATGCGGCCAGAGAACCCGGGATGACACGGGTGAATTTCGGAAACAACCAGACAATTAGCATGGCGAGCGCTACCAGCCCATACATCACCGGGCCCTGCCCTTTGATCATCGGAATTTGCGCAAGGGCAATCACGATGGCCAGGCCATTCACAAAACCGTAAATCGCTGGTTGCGGTACCAGACGAATGAATTTACCCAGTTTAAATAACCCAATCAGTAACTGAATAATCCCCGCCAGAATGGTAGCCAGCAATACATATTCATAGCCATGAGTCTGGATAAGGCTCACCAGCACCACAATGATAGAGCCCGCGGCACCCGAAATCATCCCAGGCTTTCCACCTATGAGTGCGGTTACAAGGCCAAGGATAAAGGCAGTATGCAAACCAGTGATGGGGGATAACCCGGCCAGTAGCGAGAAGGCGGTCGCCTCTGGTATCAGGGCAACAGAAACCACAGCCCCCGCCAGCACATCGTTTTTCACCTCAGTCAGGCGGGTGCGAGTCAAATTAAACATGCGAATTCCACAACGTAAAAAATTATCAGGGACGGTGTAAGCAATCAGCGATTGCCACAACATTAGTTTATGTCAGAATTCGTCAGGATAACACTGCTCTGGTTCTGTCATCGTTCACCTGATGTGATAATTCCCCGTCATAGTGAGAGAAAATCTGTGTATAATGCGCGGATAAATTAGGTCTCACTTCATGACGAGTTACTGGTGATCAGCGGATTATCAGTATGTTAGCAATTAAGGTGATTTTAAAATGGGATTCAAATGCGGTATTGTTGGTCTGCCAAACGTCGGTAAATCAACGCTGTTCAATGCATTAACCAAAGCAGGTATTGAAGCAGCAAACTTTCCTTTTTGTACCATTGAACCGAATACCGGTGTGGTTCCCATGCCTGACCCGCGTCTCGATAAACTGGCGGAAATTGTCAAACCGCAACGCATTTTACCCACCACCATGGAATTCGTTGATATTGCCGGACTGGTGAAGGGTGCGTCAAAGGGTGAAGGACTGGGCAATCAATTTCTGACCAATATTCGTGAAACCGAAGCAATCGGCCATGTGGTACGGTGCTTCGAGAACGACAATATCATTCATGTCAGCAACAAAGTTGACCCCGCTGATGATATTGACGTTATTAATACTGAACTGGCCCTCGCTGATCTTGACACCTGCGAACGCGCTTTACACCGCGTACAGAAAAAAGCTAAAGGTGGCGATAAAGAGGCTAAAGCAGAACAGGCAGCGCTGGAAAAATGCCTTCCACACCTGTCTAATGCCGGTATGTTGCGCGCACTCGATCTTTCAGATGAAGACAAAGCCGCTATCCGTTACCTGAGTTTTTTAACACTGAAACCCACCATGTACATCGCCAATGTTAATGAAGACGGTTTTGAAAATAACCCCTACCTTGACACAGTTAAAAAGATCGCAGCAGCAGAAGGCTCTGTGGTAGTTGCAGTGTGTGCAGCGGTTGAAGCCGATATTGCTGAGCTTGAAGATGCAGATCGTGACGAATTTATGGCTGAACTCGGAATTGAAGAACCTGGACTCAATCGGGTGATCCGTGCCGGTTATGCCCTGCTCGACCTGCAAACCTACTTTACCGCTGGCGTAAAAGAAGTGCGCGCCTGGACCATTCCGGTAGGGGCAACGGCTCCTCAGGCGGCAGGAAAAATTCATACCGACTTTGAGAAAGGCTTTATCCGCGCCCAGACTATCGCTTACGAAGACTTTATCACTTATAAGGGTGAGCAAGGTGCCAAAGAAGCCGGAAAAATGCGTTCTGAAGGCAAAGACTATATCGTTAAAGATGGCGATGTAATGAATTTCCTGTTCAACGTCTAAATAAAACTTGTTGTCTCATGAGGTTTCGTTGAATCTCAAAGCAACGATAAAACCCCATAAAATCCACGCAATGGCGTGGATTTTTCATTTTACATAACCTCAACTTATCTCGTAACAATGCAGTTAAAACTAAGTACAACATTATTCTATTTTTATTTAATATGAGTACGATATCCATCTGATATTTCTAAGATTACCTATGCGACAAACTCCATTAAGCCGCTAAGCAGCATTATCGGTCCAGCCATCAAAAAGCGAAAGTTGTTCCCACAGACGATCCAGTACGAAAAGTTATTTATCGGGGATCAAGGATGCGTAAAAAATGGAGTATCTCAATCCCGAACTGGCGACGAGCAATTGACTCTTTTTATCATCAAGTTCGGTGTTCTTCTGAGCGTTCACCTTTAATAAGGTGGCAGTTACACAGAATTATTTAGCGGCTCCCCATATTTTTTCTTGTACATTAACCATTCATTCCAAACATCATCCGCATCGATATCACAATAGCCCCGGCTTTTTTCCATGTCTCTGGCAATCTCTGTTGGTATTTCAATAACAGTAGCATTATCACGTATCAACTCAACATCTTTCCTGGTCAATTCCTGTCCGGTGCTATTCTCTTTTGCTTCAAGCAACATAACAAGAGCAGGAATAAAAACAATAGCCATTATTCACAAAACTCAATAAGTCGTTCAATTTTTTCATTATCACATAGATATCATTAAACTCCACCCAGGTTATTTACCTGGGCAATCGTTGTAACTACTGCACCGGTGTCATTCAATATCAGCGTGGCGAGCTTTCATAGTATGGTGAGTTTCGCTAAGGTTTTTCATTAACGCTAACACCATACTGTCATAAATCAATAAGCAGGCTTGTTCAAACAGTGACCCCATCGGCTGCACACTGTCATCAGCAGGAATCATCAGGACAAGGTCAGCCAGAGCTGCCAATGTAGATTTTTCTGAAGTTGTCACCAGAACTATCCGTACCCCGTTTTTCTTCGCAATATTAACCTGATTAATCAGACGTTGGGTTTCTCCTGAGCCGGAACCTACCATCATCAGGTCACCAGAATGAGAATGTGGAGAGCTGATTTCACCAATGACACTCACTGACATCCCCAGATGCATCAGTCTGTTAGCCAGCGCATTAATCATTTGACCGGACCGACCCGCACCAGCGAGAAAAATATGGTTTGCTTTGGTTATGGCGTCGACAACCGCCCTAAATTGCGCTTCATTGATCTTATTTGTAAGCAATGAGAGTTCGTTCAGAACAAGTGAGTAATTTTTCATCGTGCAATTCTTCTTTGAAAAGGCAGATAGATCCGTATCTGCCTTTTATTTAACATTATGCGCAGAGCATATCTTCGACGTATTTCCCAACTTCATGCGTTTTAAGGTTGCGACACGACTCAAGGAAAGCGAGATCCTGGAAAAGGGTGAAAAGACGACATAAAACAAACATATGCTGATCGCTTGTGGCAAAGGCAAGATTGAACATCAGGCCACAGTCAACTGTGAGTTCAGCGTCTTCCATCTGCCCGAACCTCACAGCTGTTTCAAAACGCAGAATACTAATGCTGTTAGTCTTAACCAGAGTGTAATCAGCATGTGGGATAGCAATCCCCTGCCCATTTCCCATCAGTAAACCAGTCGGATAGGTTTTTTCACGTAACAGACAAGCCTGGATATAGTCTGGTGTGATAAAGTCCCGATCCAGTAACGTCTGTCCGGCGAACTCAATAGCGGTCTGCCAGTCAGTACTGTGTCCTTCAACGTCATTGACCAGAATTTCAAGTTTCATCATTCACCTACTTCAGCATTTCTTCTTCAACAGCATTAAAAATTTCGTCTTCACTAAGACCGGTTAGCAACCCTGCTCCAACAATGACACGAGTCGTGATGTCCGGATTGTCAAGCTTTGTGGAGGAGACAACCAGGTCATATCCATTAAATGTGTCCGTGGTGCATGCCATCAGTGATGACTTATCAACCTGAGCATCAATTTTCTTTTCTTTCAGAAAGTCCTGAAGTACTGAAACCATAATGGATGAGGATGCAATACCGTTACCGCATACGACTAAGATTTTTTTCATTTTCAATTCCTTCTGGAAGGGTTAAGACGCTTTTTCTGATTCAGTTTTTAACTGGCTACGTGATTTTTGTTTAAGGAAATATCCCACTGATAGCAGCAGAAGCGCAGCAAGAATATAACCGACAGTACCCACATGACTGAGAGCAGCAAATAGGCCAGTGAATGGGTTAGCTGACGGGTTAAGCGATGAATACATCACGCTTGCATCCGGATTAGTCCCAAATTTCTGGAATACTTCGTTGGTCGCAGGAGCCATCCATGACGCTATATACAAACCACCGCCAAAGAGGATGATTGAAGTGACCCAGGTACGAATAATATTGCCGTTAAATACTGGAACCATGCACGCAATAAAGAACACAAACTGTGACAGGTCACCAAGTGGCATCACACGGTTACCCGGTAAAACAACTGCAAGGATAACAATCACAGGGATTAGCAATAGTGCTGGAGCAATGACGGAGGGATGTCCAACTATCAGTGCCGTATCCATACCGACAGTGATTTCACGATCAGGAAAACGTTTTACCAGCTTCTTACGGGCAACGTTAGATAATGGCACCAGACCTTCCATCATGATGGAAGTCATACGTGGTAGTAGAAGCATAACTGCAGCAAGATACATCCCCAATTGCAGGCTGGCGATAATTGTATGGTACGCTGATTCCCAGCTATAGCCGCAAAAACCCAGCAGGATTCCGATGATAAACCCGACCATAGTGGGATCGCCGAGAATACCAAAACGCTTTTGAATACTCTCTGCCGTCACGTTAAGGTTACGAAAGCCCGGAATACGATCATATATCCAGTTAAATGGATACGCGAATAGCAAGTAGGTGTTAGCAACAGGGTGAGAGATAGCTACCCCTTTAGGAAGATTGAAGAACTGCTCGTTCTTTTTTGCGCCCAGATCGGCAGCAATCAGTGCCCATACATGGAACAAAGCAGCAGTGAGAACGCCATACAGGAAACTACCCGAGTAAGCCCCGACTATTGCCCCCATTGACGCATTCTGGTGCAGATTAAACACATCAACATTGACACAATCGGTCAGCCGAGCGACCAGCATAGCAATATTCACTGCGACGCAGAGTGGGATGATAATAGCCCCCATACTTGAACCGAACCCCATCACGGCTGTTGCTGCCCCCCCCACATCGATCGCACTGAGTGATGATCCGGTAGCCTCAGCGAGGCCAGTAACCGCAGGCTGCATTTTTTCAAGCATGAACATAATCGTCATGGTTAATGCAATAAAGCCAATACCAACTTTGATAGCGGATGAAATACATTCGGACAACGGACGACCAAGAAGCTTCATCAGTATAAGGAATATAATGGGAATGAAAATAAAGTTACCCAGATCATTGATAAACTGTGTGATAAGTTCCATTTTCACCCCTCGATGCTCTTATCGTCTGGTCTGAACCCCATATTCCAGCGCACATCATCTGGTTTTATCAGTAACGCATTGTCACTTCGCTCAGCTTCCAGGAGATTTTTTTTGGAATTCACTCGGGCTGTGGCAAAGTCAAACGGATTGTCATACCAACCGTCTACGATCATTTTGGTGTACTCTAAATCGTTAACCCGACAACCGAGACCGATAATCTGCGCATTGTTACTCAAACGCGCACGCTTTGCTGAGTATGGGTTCGTGACAGCAACAGCACGGATACCCCAGTGCTTATTCACCTGACAGGTAAACCCAATGCCAGTCCCGCAAATGTAAATACCCAGGCGGCATTCGTCACGCTGGAGCACACCGGCCATTTCATCAGCCAAACGAGCAAAGTTATTAGCACCCTCTTCTTTCGCTTTAACCGGATCGTACACAATCTCTGCGTTTTTCTCTTCCAGAAGGTATTTTTTGATCTCCTCTTTACGATCAAACCCTACATCGTCACACGCAATTGCAATTTTTATTTTCATCTCCACCACCTCAGCAACATCTTATACCAATTATTATATTGGTAATTATTGGTTATTAACCGAGATCGAGATCACATAAATCACATACCATTGATTTAAAGCCACTTAAATACCAATTAAAACAATTATTTCAAAATTTAAAAAAAACTAGTTCTCTTTTCATGACAAAAAAAGAAAAATATTAATCAATAAATTCAATTATATATGGTTATCAGCATCCAATGACCGACTTCGCATTTCAAAAAGACAGGCGACGGCCATTTGCGATAGGTTTGCTTTTGTTTGCATTTTTTGTGTTATGCTCTTAACAAAATCGTTCGTCAAACTGTTCAGGAGGAAAAATGTACCTGGTTGAAGAAAGGAGAAAACTCATCATGGAAGAGATTATCTCGGCAGGTACCGTGTATGTGAGCGACCTGGCGAAAAAGTATTCAGTTACCTATGAAACAATAAGAAAAGATCTCACTCATCTGGAACATAAAGGCCTATTGATTAAGAGTCATGGCGGCGCGACGCTCAGACAAGGTGCGATCGAACATAACTTCCAGACCCGGGAAAAAGAAAATAGTCCATTCAAACAGGCTATCGCGAGAAAAGCCCTTGAGTTTATCCCGCCACACAGTTCGATGATAATTGGGACCGGCAGCACAAATTATGAACTGGCAAACTTGTTGTGCATGAAATCTGGTTTTAAAATTTTCACGGACTCATTACCTGTAGCCAGTATCCTCATTGAGTCTGACAATCAGGTGTTCCTTTTCGGTGGTGAGTTGAGAAAAAAAAGCTCATCTGTATTTGGTGGATGGGCTGTATCGATGATCAACGATATCAACGTCGATTTATGCTTCATCGGTACAGACGGTTTCAGCAATATGGGAGGACCTTCGACTCCTTCATCCTCTGATGCATTTCTAGATCGAACCATTATCGCCCGTTCCAGAAAAAAATACATCGTAGGCGACTATACGAAATTTCAGCGGAGCAGCTTGTTTAAGATTTGTGACTGGTCGGAAATCACCATGCTGATTACCAATGAAATTGCTGATAAAAAAGGTATCGCAGAAGTATCAACATTCACAAATGTCATAACGTGTTGACTTTATTTACTTAAACGGCGAATACCACCGTCGTCGTGACTCCCCCAGGTGATAGAAATGCGCTGCAGTGAATCAGATATGAAATAGAGTGGCTTGCGATATTTTACAACAAATAATGATTTTTTCTTTCGTCATCGCACCATTTCAATCATTCTTCATGTAAAATTAGGCCTTGCCGATGATTTATATGGCAAAGAAATCCCCTTACTGGCTGCACATAATCTATAAATCAATGTTAGTAATCATTCAGTACAAAATTTTTCTCATTTGTTACCCTCATTTTGCCAACTCATCTTTTTAACAGGACTGTTAATACTGAATTCACCCGTCTGCTTTTCAGTAGGGGATTGCGTCTTCGTATTATTTTTAACCTTTTAACATGATTTACCTCAGCAACATTCATGACACCAAAATTGAGACTGGAAGGATAGAAAGTGGCATGAGCACGAGATTTACAGAGTTTCAAAAATGATTACTTCCCTGCTAATTTATAGCGGACTTCCAGCTTATCGAGAAAAGTGAATAAAATATTATTCATTTCATCGTAGTCGTGTGCGCGTAGTTCAGCCGGAGTATTAACGAAGTGATAATCCCCTGACTGGTTCAGCTCATTTTGTGAATGTGCGATAAGATGTTCTACCACCTCGCGAGTCAGTTCCATATGACACTGAAACCCGTATACCAGATCCGAATATGCAACAATCTGGCGTGGACAACCTTCACTATAGGCAATAACTTCAGCATTAGCGGTCAGACCGG
>DWRH01000088.1:0-21390 GCA_022318365.1 Anthoptus insignis
GTCAGTGGATGCGCATTATAGGGAGTTCCGCTCAGAGCGCAAGGGATTATTTAAACTTTTTTACTGAGTGGTGATAAATCAAACCAAATGTGCAGATATCAGACAAAACCCTAATAAATCCGCTGTTTTTTACAACAATCCGTCCTCACTTTATTAATAAAATGGCAGCATTACTTTAATTAAGCCCCAACTCTGCGTCCAAGATGCGTATACTTAGCAGACTAACTCAACTAATAAAGGACCTTCCAATGGTTCGTTCCACCAGCAACCTCACCGGATTGCCTTGGATTGCGGCGATGGCTTTCTTTATGCAGGCATTAGATGCCACCATTTTAAATACCGCATTGCCTGCTATTGCCGAAAGTCTGCACCGTTCCCCCCTCGCCATGCAATCTACTATCATTAGTTATTCGCTAACCGTCGCAATGTTAATTCCGGTAAGTGGTTGGCTAGCCGATCGGTGTGGAACGAGAAAGGTCTTTATTTGTGCCGTCACCTTATTTGCCGTAGGTTCTCTTGCCTGCGCCTTATCGCACTCACTCGGGCTATTAGTTATTTCTCGAGTCGTCCAAGGAATCGGCGGTGCCATGATGATGCCCGTTGCACGACTTACGCTACTTCGTGCTTATCCGCGGGATGAACTCCTTCCTATATTAAACTTTGTCACCATGCCTGGCTTATTAGGCCCCGTCATGGGACCCGTGCTCGGTGGCTTCTTTGTGACCTACGCCAGCTGGCATTGGATTTTCTTGATTAACATTCCTATTGCCTTGATCGGGATTTTCTTTGCCCGTAAATACATGCCAGACTTTACGGTACCAAAGCGGAAATTTGATGCACTAGGCTTTCTTCTATTTAGTGGGTCGATCGTTGCATTATCAATTGGCGTAGAGTTGTTAGGCGAAGCACAAGTCTCGTTAAGTGTTGCGATAGCGGCAATGGTAGTCGGTGTTTTACTTCTCGCTTTCTATATAAAGCATGCTACTCGGTACAAGGCACCTTTAATCAACCTCGCGATGTTCAGAATTCGCACCTTCTCCGTAGGGATCGCGGGGAACGTTGCCTCACGACTGGGTACCGGTTGTATCCCTTTTCTTATCCCTTTATTACTGCAGGTCGCTTTTAGCTATTCCGCCCTCTACGCTGGCTTTATTATGATTGCCACTGCAGCAGGGGCAATCATAGCTAAATCAACGGTAACCCCGCTGCTGCGCCGTCAGGGCTATCGCCGGACGTTAGTTGGCATTAGCTCAGTAATTGGTTTTCTAATAATGAGCTTTGCCCTGCAGTCTGCACAACACTCCATTCTTTGGTTACTACCGCCTCTGTTCCTGATTGGCATGGCGATGTCTACGCAGTTCACCTCGATGAATACCATCACTTTAGCAGACCTCACCGATGAACATGCCAGCGGCGGTAATAGTGTGCTAGCAGTAACTCAGCAATTAGCCATCAGTTTCGGCGTCAGTGTCAGTGCCGCTGTTTTACGCTTATGGCAGGATTATCAGACGACAACCGAAGGACAATTCCAAGCCACATTTATTACCATGGGTGTTGTCACGGTAATCGCTGGGTGTACCTTCTTATTATTAATGAAGAGTGATGGAGAAAACCTAATTAAAAGACCTGCAAAGAAAAACTAGGTCGAGGTTCTAACCTTCAATGCAGGGGTGAGCGCCCAAGAGACGGGTTCTCCCCCTTTTTTCTCTTCGATTCGATGAAGTAATAAATCGATAGCGACTTGGCCGAGGGTATCTTTGGGTTGATGAATGGTTGTAAGGGGCGGGGTAAGGTATTCCGATAACGCGATATCATCATAACCAATCACGGCAACATCTTCGGGGATGCTTAGTCCGGCACGGAACAAGGCTTGATAAACACCGACTGCCATCGCATCATTACAAGCAAAGACTGCGTCCGGTCGTGGCGTTAATCTCAACAATCGCTGCATACCCAACATTCCTCCAGCAAATTCGAAATCCCCTTCAACGATATACTCCTCATCAATAGAACGTCCCGCGCTGAGTAATGCACGCTTAAAACCCTCCACGCGTCGTCGTGCTGGACTTTTATCTAGAGGACCACTGATACAGGCAATATGCTGATATCCTTGGTCCAGCAGATGTCTAGTTGCTAACTCCCCACCGAGTAATGCATTCTCTTCAATGACATCACTTAAGCCAGTGAGCGGAGACCAGTCCATCATAACTATCGGTAATGCTGGATAGCGTTGTAAAAGCGGCGCGAGTACAGCGTGCCCCTCATTACACATCAACAATAAGCCATCTACCCGCTTTTGAATGAGTGTCTCAAGGCTGCGGCTCATACGCTGAGCATCCTCGGCAGTATTACAAAGGATTAAGCTATAGCCACGCGCATAACAACTATCTTCGACTCCCTTAACGACCTCTGCATAAAAAGGATTGCTACTGGTTGTGACCAGCATACCTATCGTGCGCGTTTGATTAAGCTTAAGGCTTCGTGCTAAGGCGCTGGGGGTATAGTTGAGTTTAGCGATAGCGTCTAAAACGCGTTGCTGGATCTCATCACTCACAAACCTATTTTGGTTCACGACGTGTGAAACCGTGGAAGTCGACACCCCCGCTCTCCGTGCAACATCCTTTATCGTTGCCAACGTGCCATCCTTATTATTGTAAAAAATCGATAATTTCATCACGCCAAGGTATCGACGTTTGTGCCCCATGACGTGAAACAGCAATAGCCGCTGCCGCTTGCGCAAAGTCTACGGCTTGGTGCCGATCTGCGGTTTCCATGTAGCGACAGAGAAAAGCCCCATTAAAAGTATCCCCCGCGGCAATCGTATCCTTAACCGCTACGTCATAACCGGCAATACGTTGCCCTTGGCCGTTTACACTTAGCCAAACACCACGCGCGCCTAAGGTAATTATAACGGTATCGATACCTTTATGGTGTAGACAAAGAGCGGCTTGCTCGGCATCTTTATCGGTCTCGACGGAGATCCCCGTCAAGGCCTCAGCTTCGGTTTCGTTAGGGGTAATAATATCAATTAATGAGAGCAGCTCATCACTTAGTGGTTGCGCCGGTGCTGGATTCAAGACGGTTACAATATTCTGTTGATGA
Organism: Anthoptus insignis; assembly: GCA_022318365.1. NCBI lineage: Eukaryota > Metazoa > Arthropoda > Insecta > Lepidoptera > Hesperiidae > Anthoptus > Anthoptus insignis. The sequence goes on from DWRH01000088.1 coordinate 3,103, forward strand.
GCAACTCTTGCCGCCGCTAATACACTTTCTAATGGCGTTTCAAGCTGAAGTAATAAAGCGTCGCTATCAATAATGACTTGCCGATGTTTCTCGACGTAGGCTTCGGTTAGTGATGCATTCGCGCCCGGATAAATACCAATAGTATTTTCGCCCTGATCATCGAGGTAAATCATCGCAAGACCGGTAGCTTCACCTTTAGCGACCTCAATCGCCGAGATATCGATATTATCTTTTGTTAGTTGCTCGCGAACCGCATGGCCAACTTCATCCTCGCCAACACAAGCCATGAAGGCGATTGATGCACCACTACGCCCAGCAGCTACCGCTTGGTTCGCTCCCTTTCCGCCAAAGCTCATCTGGTAATGCGTCCCCGATAAAGTCTCACCCGGCCTAGGGAAATGTGGAACCTGTAGGACGTGATCGATATTGATGCTCCCAAGCACCACCACTTTTTTATTCGCTTGCATTGTCGCCGTCCATTCGCGGTACCCCGTTCAGGTACCGCGCTTATCATTATTGAGGAGTAACTAAGGTGAGATCGACTGGGATAACCTTAGGTATCGCCTGACCTTTTAGAACTTTATCGGCATTCTCAACACCAGTGACACCAATTTGCTCGGGTAATTGTGCGACGGTGGCCGCCATTTTTCCTCGTTTCACTGCCGCAATCCCATCTGCGGTTCCATCAAACCCGACGACGAGAACATCCTTTCTTCCGGAAGTTTGTAAGGCTCTTAATGCTCCTAAGGCCATTTCGTCATTTTCGGCAAACACCGCTTGGACATCACTGTGGGCTTGTAGCAAATTCTGCATAACGTTTAAGCCTTTAGTCCGATCAAAATCGGCAGGCTGACGCGCCAAGAGCGTGAAATGATGAGATTGTGCGGCCTCCGCAAAACCTTTTCCTCGCTCGCGCGATGCCGAAGTACCTGCTATTCCTTGTAATTGAATGACTTTCGCTCCATCACCCAATTTTTGAGCGATAAAGTCACCTGCCATTTTGCCGCCTTTAACATTGTCGGAAGCAATATGGCTGACCACCTCTCCCTTGATAGCGACACGGTCAAGCGTGATAACCGGAATTTTCGCCTGATTAGCAATGTTGGTGCCGTTTCCCACCGCATCGGAATCCGTTGGGTTAATCAGTAACAGTTTAGTACCACGTACCGTTAAGTCTTGGATATTAGCAAGTTCGCGTGCGGGGTTATTCTGCGAGTCTACCACCACGAGATCGTAGCCGAGCTTATCCGCTTCACGCTGTGCCCCTTGCTTTAATGAGACAAAGAAGGGGTTATTTAAGGTCGACACTACTAAGCCTAATGTCTCTTTAGCCAGTGCATTACCGCAGAAAATCGTACTCATTAAGAGTGAAAGAGCCGTTAATTTTTTCATCTAAAATACCCTTAAAAAGTGAACAGTTATTGGTGACTTTTATTGTCTGCTAGCACGGCCAGCAGGATAACAATGGCTTTAACGATCATTTGGAAATACGACGAAACACCCATCAGGTTTAATCCATTATTGAGGAACCCTAGGATTAACGCGCCAATCAAGGTTCCGGTAATACGCCCTCGTCCACCAGATAAGCTACAACCGCCTAATACGACTGCAGCAATTGCATCCAATTCGTATCCCGTCCCTGCGGTGGGTTGCGCCGAGGAGAGGCGGGCAACCTCAATACTTCCCGCCAAGGCTGCCAGCGCACCACAAAGGGCATAAACGGTAATTTTTATACGCGTGACATTGATTCCTGAAAGCCGGGTCGCCGCCTCATTACCGCCTAGAGCGTAAATGTAGCGTCCCAAACGGGTATGATTGAGTAGATACCATGCTGCAATAAATACGATCGCCATAATCCATACCGGAACCGGCACACCGAATAACTGCCCAATACCGATAAGACTAAAATGATCGCTATTATCACTAAATCCGGTGCTGATCGGGCTACCATCAGTAAAAACCATGGTCGCGCCACGCAGTAATAGCATCATGACTAAGGTCGCGATAAAGGCTTGGACTTTCCCCCATGCAATCACTATCCCCGTCACGCCACCGATTAGGCCTCCGGCAACGAGGGCGGCGGCGACCGCCAGCAGCGCATTGACCTCATGGCCGATGAGTGAGGCAACTAAGGCACCGGTAAAAGCCAGTAACGACCCGACCGAGAGATCGATACCCGCCGCTAATATCACTAAGGTCATCCCTACTGCCATAATGGCATTGACCGAAGTCTGCTGTAGGATATTGAAGAGGTTGGCAAGTGTGAAAAAGTTACTACTTTGCGTCGCCACAACCGCAATCAAGACGAGTAACGCGATAAATGATTTTTGCTCGCGAATACCGTGCCATAACGAGCGTTTAGCTGTCGGATCGATGGTGGTGGATTTCATATTACTAACTCCTCACTGTGCTGCTTACCGACAGCTGCTGCCATAAGTTTCTCTTGAGTCGCCTGCTGCCGCGTAAACTCGCCACTGATACGCCCCTCATGCATCACTAGAATGCGGTCACTCATCCCTAAAACTTCCGGCATTTCCGAGGAGACTAAGATGATGCTTAAACCTTGTGCTTTACATTGGTTGATGAGCTGGTAAATCTCTTTTTTTGCGCCAACATCTACGCCCCGAGTTGGCTCATCAAGGATCAAGACTTTCGGTTTTGTCATTAACCCTCGCGCAATAGAAACCTTTTGTTGGTTTCCTCCCGATAACAAGCCGATGGTCTTATCCATTGAGTCAGTTTTAATATTGAATAAGCGGATAAAGTCGCCAACGGTTAGGCGTTCTTCGTAATGTTTCAATAATCCGCCGTGTCCCGAGAAATAAGGTAGGGCGGTGAGTGACATGTTGTGCTTAATCGACATGCCTAAAATCAGCCCTTCCCGCTTACGGTCTTCGGAAATGTAGACGATGCCTTGTTTGAGTCCTTGCTGCGGGGTGCGTACTAGGATCGGTTGTTGATTTAATACCAGTTCACCCGCAGTTTTGGGATAGGCGCCATAGATCGTTTTCATTAGCTCTGTACGCCCCGCGCCCATCAATCCTGATATGCCAAGGATCTCGCCGCTGCGTAGCGTAAAACTAATATTATGGATACCAGAGCCGCATAACTGTTTGACCTCTAGCCGTATCGCTCCAGGCTCTTGCTCAATATGAGGATATTGGTCTTCAAGTTTTCGACCCACCATCAGTTCGATTAGCCGTTCTTCATCAATAGCGTCGATCGGATACTCACCAATAAACCGGCCGTCTCGAAAAACGGTAACATCGTCGCAGATGTCAAAAATCTCTTTCATACGATGCGAGATATAGACGATGCCACAGCCTTGGGCTTTTAATTCGTTAATGACCGTGAAGAGGGAGAGTGTTTCGGTATCGGTCAGGGCATCTGTCGGCTCGTCCATCACAATGACCTTCGATTGATAGCTCAATACCTTAGCAATTTCGACCATCTGCTGATCACCGATCGATAAGCTATCGACCAATACTTTGCTGGAAAAGCGGAGTTTCAAGCGGGCAAGTAGCCGATCGGCCTCGCGATACAGGGTTTTCCAGTCGATACGTCCAAAGGCCAATCGTGGTTCTCGACCGAGGAAAATATTCTCAGCCACTGTTAGCGTGCCAATTAGGTTCAGCTCTTGGTGGATAATACCGATACCGGCCTCTTGTGACTGTTTCGGCCCAGAAAATACCGTCTCTTTCCCCAACCAATGGCAACTCCCCGCATCTTTTTGGTAAATACCCGTCATGATCTTCATCATGGTCGACTTTCCGGCCCCATTCTCGCCCACTAAAGCCATTACCCGTCCGGCCTTGACGCAAAGCGAAGCACCCTCTAGCGCTTTAACTCCTGGAAACGATTTTTCAATCTGGGTGAGGGCCAATAGGCATTCAGTCTCCATCTTAAAAAGTGACTCCTGCCGTAAAGATCACATTGGCATAAGGGGTACACTCCCCCGTACGGATTACGGCACGCGACTGGTGGGTTAAGGATTTAAAGCGATCGTGAGGGACATAGAATACATCTATCTGTTGCCCCTGCTCTACTGACACGCGGTCGATTAATGCCAGCAACTGCCGGTGGACCAGCGGATTATGCTCAACGATCTCTTCGGCAATATGTGCCGCCTGGATCTGCATCGCGGTAGCAATGACTTCGCTCACTTGGCGAAAACTAGGGATGCCTTGCGTTAACGCTAAGTCGATACGTGTAGCGCCCAGGGGAATAGGCAATCCTGCATCGGCAATCGTTAGCGTCTCGAAATGACCGAGTTGCGTGACAATATAGGCAATATCGGGATGTAATAGATGACCTTTGTTCATACTTCGCTCCTCAGCGAAACGTTTCGCTGGCAGTAGCATGAACTAAGCCGAATCGCTTGCTCAACGGGCTAGAGGGAAAAACGTGATAGCCATCGAATCGATTCGCTGGAATAGTGATGCGTACCAAATAATTGATGCAACGGTGTAGTTGATTGCTTATATAAATGTTTACAAGATCAGCTTTTAAACGACGTGCTTCTACAAGGAAAGAGCGTCCCGCTGCCCAGATAAGACAGCGGGGAGAGGATTAACTAAAGACCATTCCACCATCGATCAATAGCGATTGTCCCGTCATATAATTGGAGTCTGGGCCAGCGAGATAGGAGACACAGGCCGCGACATCGTCTGCTTCCGATAAGCGTCCTAAGGTAATACGCTTTGCAAACTGCTCCGTCCCATAACCTTCGGGTTGCCCAGCTGCCACCGAGATTTCTTTATCAATCTGCTGCCACATAGGGGTTTTCACTATACCTGGACAATAGGCGTTAACGGTAACCCCCAGCGCGGCCAGATCACGGGCAGCGGTTTGGGTTAATCCCCTTACAGCAAACTTACTGGAACTGTACACCGCAAGTTCTGGATTCCCCACATGGCCGGCCTGAGAGGAGGCATTGATAATTTTTCCCCCATGACCAAGCTGCTTAAATGCCTCGATAGCCGCCTGCATCCCCCAGATAACGCCCTTCACATTGATGTTATAGACCTTGTCGACGATCTCTGGGGTAATCGACTCGATAGGCGTTGAGGGTGCAATCCCAGCATTATTGACGATGACATCAAAGCCACCGAAAGTACGCTGCGCTTGCTCAACCGCAGCAAATACCTGCGTACGATCAGCAACATCTGCCCGAATTGCTAACGCGCTCCCCCCCATCTGCTCAATTTTTTTAGCCACCTTGGTGGCGGCCTGTAAGTCGAGGTCAACCACAGCCACATTAAACCCATCTCGGGATAATCGCAGTGCTATCGCTTCACCAATGCCTTGCCCTGCACCCGTCACCAATGCCACTCGCTGTTTCATCTTATAATCCTTCTTAGATAATTTGACTTAGATGTAGCTCCTCCATTAACCGTGGATTATCGGAATAATCGACGGGAATCGCTACGACCGCAGGGCCCTCCACATCCATTGCACGTTTTAAAATAGGCTCAAGCTGATCGGTACTTTCGACGGCAAATCCTGCTGCACCAAATGCTTGTGCATAGGCTTTAAAATCGATAGCGCCGAACTTAACCCCAGAAACGCGTTGGTATTTTTTTTGTTCTTGCATCGCCACCATGTTGTACTCATCATCCACCCAGATAATATGCAAAATGTTGGCTTTTAGTCTTACTGCTGTCTCCAGTTCCATACTGGATTGCATGAATCCGCCGTCTCCCGAGACCGACACCACTTTCCGCGATGGGTCCACCAACCACGCACCGATGGCCCAAGGTAACGCGACCCCCATGGTTTGTTGTCCGTTAGAGATAATGATTTGTCGCGCGCGGAAACTATATAGATACCGAGCGATCCAAATATGGAAACTCCCCATATCAACGGTCAGGGATACATCGTTATTAATGATGTCCTGCATAGCCCGAACGATACGCAAGGGGTGTATCGCAAACTGATCTAATTTATGAGCTTGAGTAGAGAGAATTTGCCGCTGCAGCTGCCTATCTTCTAGTACTAGACTAGTCTCTGGGCTGAGAATGAGTGGACTCGCGATGTGTTGGGTTAATAGCGTTAGCGTCTGGGCAATGTCGCCAATCAACTCAATATCCGGAATATAATAATTATCCGGTTCGGCAGGTACAACATCGATATGAGCCAGGGTAACATTCCCATTGCTCCACATAGCGGGTTCGTACTCCACTGGGCTGTAACCAATGGTAATCACTAGGTCCGCTTGGCGTAATAACTTATCGCCAGCTTGATTATTGAAGAGTCCTACACGTCCGGCAAAGCGACTAAAGTGCGCTTCGGTGATCGCTCCCGCCGCCTGATAGGTACTGGTCACTGGGATATGGCTCGCATCCAATAACTGCTTGAGCGCTTGAGCATTTTCGTTTTGGCTAGCCATTAGCCCCAGCAATATTACAGGATTTTTTGCCTGCTCAATCTGTTTCGCGAGGGCTTTAATATCGTTAACGGGTGCTGCACCTTGTTTTATCGAGGAGATGACCGGTAGCGTATGACCCCGTACCGGATCGTTAATAATATCTTGTGGCAGACTGACAAAGGTACCACCTGGCCGTCCCAGCTCAGCTTTGCGAAAAGCATTAGTGATGACTTCGCTGATCGCGTCCGCGGAATTGACCTCTACCGAGTATTTGGTGATCGGGCGGAACATTCCTACCGTATCCATACTCTGGTGTACCTGTTTTGCGCTATCGGAACGTTTAACCGCACCGCCTAGTGCCACTACTGGGTCACCCTCACTGGTCGCGGTAGCCACACCGGTAATTATATTTGAGCACCCCGGACCTGAGGTCACTAAAGTTACCCCTGCTTTACCGGTTAAGCGGCCAATCGCTGCGGCCATAAAGGCACCGTTTGCCTCGTGTCGAACCGGGATCATCTCTATAGATGAATCGACCAACGAATCAAAGACGCGATCAATTTTAGCGCCAGGAATACCAAAGATCTGTTTCACGCCTTGCGCTTCGAGTTGTGCGACCACGAGGTCCGCACCAGATTGCCACTGCTTATCTTGGATTTTGTTACGCATTGTTATCTCCACTTAACTCTCTACTGCGCGGATAGCTTGATCGAGACCTTCTGGGTGTAGGTCGGCATTAAGAAATTCATGATCAGTAGGCAAATCAACTACCAGCTTATGGATCGCACCGAAAGTCAGCGTCCCAGAGAGTAATTGGTAATCCAGAAGGTGGCCGCCCCCTTGCCGATCATCAGTAATAAAATGTTCGTGGTACCCGGCAACGTTGATGCCTTGCATATACTGCGGCGTGCGAAAACCAATTACCGATCCGGTTTTCTGATTGAAGGTAAAGATAGGTTGCTCGGCTATCGCTTCCTGCATGGGGCGGTAGGGCCGACACTGTTCCGGTACCGTCCGGGTCTGCGTCTGGTGGAAGTTGCCCTCTATCCGTAAGGCAGCGAACACATTATCTGAAGGAAGCTGTTGGTCGATCAGCCGATGAATATCTTGCCGCGACATGGGGTGGTTCAGCTTAAGACTATAGTCTGGTTGGAAGAAGGTCATGACGGCAAAGGGAGTTTGTTGATCGACCCGTGCCTGTTGTGCGCTGCCATCAGATTTTAGTTGATAAATTTGGCGATCGAGGGCGACAAGCTCACCGTCTAAATGATTAAAGGTCCCCAAACCGAAATCACCTTTTTCGAGGAGGTCCGCAACGGTCATTGAGCCATCATAGACTCCACTGAGTAGGGCGCTCATTAACGACGTCTGAAAAATTACTCTTTCAGGTCCCTGCTGATGGGCCAATTTAACCATATGTTCGAGTTGTGAGGCACAGTCGCAATCAATAGGATGATTTGCCATGCTTTCCTCTCTATAAGTAAAAACCTTAGAAAGTATGTTGACCTATGACGCTCTCGAGTTCCAATATAAGAAAGGCCCGACTTTAAGACGTTATCGATATGGAACTACGCTATCTTCGTTATTTTGTTGCCGTCGCAGAGACGCGTAACTTTACCCGTGCGGCTGAGAAGCTATCTATTTCTCAACCTCCTTTAAGCCAACAGATCCTCCGTTTAGAAAAGGAAATCGGCACACCTCTTTTTCTTCGTTTAAAAAGTGGGGTGGAATTGACCGAGGCAGGAGAGGCTTTTTATAAAGAAGCCAGACAGATATTATTATTGACCGATCAGGCTCTAGAAAAGACCCGCGGTATTGCACGAGGAATCAATGGTAAAGCGACCTTAGGCTTTGCCTGTTCCAGCGTCTTCCACCCCATATTGTTTGAGTGGTTGAAAAAATTCCATACGCGCTATCCCTCTGCAACCTTACTTTCAGAAGAAAGTAGTATGTCGCAATTGATGCAATCCCTACGCGACGGGACATTAGACGCTGCATTTGTCCGATTACCCTGCCAAACCAGCCAAGAATTTACTCTGCATACCCTGACCCAAGAAAGGATGTTTCTGGTGGTCCGCGAAGAAGAGGCGAAGACCCCCCTCGCGACCATCCTTGCAGAATCTCCGCTTATTTTATTTCCCCGGGAATTGGCCCCTAGCCTCTATGATCTGATTATCCGCTTCTGCCATGATCAAGGTGTCGTCCCGCAGTTAGCCACGCAAGCGCCGCAGATGTCTGCCTCTATTGCCATGGTCGCCAGCGGCTTTGGATTTACCTTCGTTCCGGAATCTCTCACCATTATTGCGATGCCTGGCGTGACCTATCGACGAATCGAGGACCCGCAGTTAACCACTGAAATAGCCTTGGCGTGGCGGCGCTGGGACCGCTCTCCAATCATCAAGCACCTTCTTGCCTTGGTCAGTGACGATAAAGAGTAACGCTATCTAATCCACAAAAAAATAGGCGCATCATGCGCCTATCCTTTATCCTTTATCAGATTTCTACTTGGGTACCCAGTTGAATAACTCGATTCGGTGGGATCTCAAATTGATCAGGTGCCCGTAAGGCATTGCGTTGTAGCAGTAAGAATAACTTACCACGCAAGCGTAGATACCATGGCCGTTTGCCAAGAATTAATGACTCGTTGGACATAAAGAACGATGTCTCCATCATCCGACAATTCAACCCTTCCAGACCACAGCGGTGGAAGATATCTTCCATATTAGGGATTTCCCGCCAACCATAACTGGCAACAACCCGCCAAAACGTTGGCGATAGCTGCTCGATACTGACTCGATGCACATTATGGACATACGGCGCATCCTCGGTTCGTAGGGTCAGCAGTACGACACGTTCATGCAGCACCTTATTGTGTTTAAGATTATGCAACAATGCGAAAGGAATGATGTTCTTCACTCTGGTCATATAGACCGCGGTACCAGAGACTCGTACAGGGGGATGTTTCTCCAGCGAAGAGATCATCGCTTCCAACGAATTACCGTGTTCATGCATCTTTCTTAGTGCGCGGAAACGTTCACTTTTCCACGTTGTCATGATGATAAACATTACCAACGCCAGGGTCAGAGGTAACCAACCGCCGGATAAGATCTTCACCAAGTTCGCCGAGAATAATGGCACATCGATACAGAGTAAGAAGATACATAGGGGGATGACGGAAAATAGGCTCCAGTGCCAATTTTTCCTCGCTACCGTGCAGGAAAGTAACGTCGTTAACACCATAGTGCCGGTAACGGCAATCCCATAAGCCGCCGCCAAGTTACTCGAATGTTTGAAGCTCACGATAACCAGTACGACTGCGGTATAAAGTAGCCAATTTACGACTGGAATATAAATCTGCCCCGACTCATTTTCCGAGGTATGAATGATACGCATCGGCGGAAGATAGCCTAAACGTACGGCTTGTCGAGTTAATGAGAAAACCCCAGAAATCACCGCCTGAGAGGCGATAACCGTGGCAAGAGTCGCTAAAATCAGCATTGGGATCAGCGCCCAATCGGGAGCTAATAAGAAGAATGGGTTTTTAATCGCTTCAGGATGTTTGAGTAACAATGCCCCTTGACCAAAGTAGTTCAGTACTAAAGAGGGCAGCACCACCAGCATCCAAGCGATACGGATCGGCAGTTTACCAAAGTGCCCCATATCGGCGTATAGCGCCTCTACCCCTGTGATGGCTAGCACCACTGAGCCTAACGCAAAGAACGATATGGTTTTATAGTGTAGGAAAAACTGTAAGGCATACCATGGATTCAAGGCTTGCAGAACCGCCGGATTTTTAATGATCCCATTTACGCCAAATACCGCGAGCAGAACAAACCATAGCAACATTACCGGGGCGAAGAGCTTTCCTACCAGCCCAGTACCATGCTTCTGGATGACGAAGAGTAGGGTTAATACCACTATCGAGATCGGTACAATAAAGACGTCCAATGAAGGCGCGGCGATTTCCAAGCCTTCAATCGCTGAGAGCACGGACATGGCTGGGGTGATCACGACCTCGCCGAAGAAAAAGCTACCACCAATTAACCCTAAGATCAGAACCACCGCCGTGGCGGTTGCATGGGTATTTCTTCCGGCCAGCGACATAAGGGTTAAGATCCCCCCTTCGCCTGCGTTATCCGCACGCATCACATAGCTGATGTATTTCAGCGAGACCACAACTACCAGCAACCAAAAAATTAAGGAAAGGAAACCAAAAACAGACTGTTGTTCGATACCAAAACCAAATTCGCCAGAAAGGCATTCTCGCAACGTATAAAGAGGACTCGTACCGATGTCCCCGTAAACGACACCTATGGCTGCCAGTGTCAACGCCGCTGTAGACTGTTTATTCTCTGAGTTCATAAAAATCTTTTGTTTAGATCGATTAGTCTTAAACAACCTTGATTATTAATAGTATCCGCACAGTATGCACAGTTTTAGTAAAAAACCTATCGTGCATTAACATATGCTATTACTTAATGATGAAAATCATTTACAGTGCAAAGAGAAAAACTTACGCTCGCCTCGCTAGATAGCGAACTTAGCTGCGATTTAAGGATGCCTGATGATACCCGCACAACTCCTCGCCGATAGAATTGTACGCCTCAGTAATCAATTAGAAAAAGGGTTGTATGAACGTCATGATGTCATACGCCTCTGTCTATTAGCCGCGCTCAGTGGCGAGAGTGTTTTTTTAATGGGGCCGCCAGGCATAGCGAAGAGTTTAATTGCCCGCCGTATTAAGTGTGCGTTTAAACAGGCGACTGCTTTCGAATATCTCATGACGCGCTTTTCAACGCCAGAAGAAGTCTTCGGCCCCCTGTCTATTCAGGCCTTAAAAGATGAAGGGCGGTATCAACGTATTACAGAAGGCTACTTACCGGATGCTGAAGTGGTGTTCTTGGATGAGATTTGGAAAGCCGGTCCGGCGATTCTGAATACCCTGTTAACCGCTATTAACGAACGCCGATTTCGTAATGGTAAGGATGAGCAGAAGATCCCCATGCGCTTATTAATCAGCGCCTCCAACGAATTACCGGACGAAGATAGTGGATTGGAAGCCCTTTATGACCGGATGTTGATCCGTTTATGGCTGACCAATGTTAATGAGAAACGCCACTTTCACGGTATGTTATTGCAAGTAGAAGACAGCCACTTTACCCTGGAAGACGATAACCTCGCCATTACCGACGAAGAATATTTCCAGTGGCAGCAAGCTATCCCGAAGGTATTACTGCCCGAAGAGGTCTTCGAACTCGTCTATCGGCTACGGCAGCAGCTCCAGCAACTCCCCGATGCCCCTTATATTTCGGACCGTCGATGGAAGAAAGCGATTCATCTGTTACAGGCCAGTGCCTTTTTTAGTGGCCGACAAGCGATTGCGCCAGTAGACCTCATCTTATTAAAAGAGTGTCTATGGCATAACGCGGCTTCACGCACCCTAATTGAACAAGAGATCCGCGCGCTATTACTCCACCATGCCTGGCAGCAACAACCGATGTTGTTGGCCTTGCAGCAAATCCAGGCTCGTAAGCAGACACTTCATCAAGAGCAGAGCCTCACTCAAGCCTTCAAGCTCGCGAAACAGAGTGCAATGTTTAGCCGTAAGCCGCATTACCAGCTACCTAGCACACTGACTGGTGAGACTTTTACCTTACTTTTACAGCACCCACTTACCCTGCATCATCTACGTGTTACGCATATTGTTATTGAGCGTGAAGCCCTCCACCACTGGCTACAAAAAGCGGGTGATATACGGGGAAAATTAAATGGTATTGGATTTCCGCAATCTCTCGATTTGTCGGTCGATGAACAAGATTGTCTCGTGGTCAGAGATGTCAGTTTACAGGCGACGCGCTTAAACTATGAAGATGATGCTATCAGTAGCGATATGCCGGAAGAGATCGTTAAGCAGTTCACTCAGTTACAGGACCGTCTTCAGCAACAACGTCTTCTCTTCCGCCAGCAGCAGCAGTGCCTGTTTATTAATCCTGAGTGGCTAGCTGAAATCGAGGCTAGCCTCCAAGATGTCGCGTCGCATATCGAACAGGCACAACAATGATCTCCCTTGATACATTGCTCAATCTGCTCACGCTGAATGACAGTATCAATCTGAATGATTTTTTGGCGACCGTGCTCACGGCGCCGCAATTAGTTTTACTGTTCGAAAAAAGTCCCAAACTCAAGAAAATGCTGCAACGGGAATTACCGCATATTAAAGCCACCATTACGCAACAGCTAAAAGATACCCCTGTTCCGGACCAATTGGCGCAAGAGTTCGCCTTCTATAGTCAAACGTTAGGGCTGACTTACTATCAGTTTACCCAGCAACTGCAGCAAACTTGTCAGCAGCTTGAATTACTTAACTCCCCCTTTTACGAGGAAGCACAAAGCTTACTTAAGAAGACTGAGGGAGAGTCGTTAACTCCTGCCCAACACAGTTTATTTATTCAACGTTGGCGGATGAATCTAACGCTTCAAGCCTTGACGCTCAACGACGATCTGCTGAAGCAGCATAAACAGAGATTAATCGAAGAATTAAAAAAGCAACTCGCGATGAGCGGTTTTCTCGCCCCACTGTTAAACGATGACGAAGAGATGAGTCATGGACGCTTATGGGATCTCAGTAAATCGTCGCTGCATACCGCCGATAGCGAGCGATTGACCGAGTACAGCCATTTCTTACACTCTCAGCCGCGACTTAATGAATTGGCACAGAAGCTGGGACGTAGCCGAGAGTCCAAGGCGGTCGCCGCAGACACTACTCAGCTTGGTGTCGAGCAACGCTTACAATCGATTACCTGCTCTTTTCCTGAAGAGGTTCAAGGTGTTCATCAGAGCGATGACGTATTACGCCTCCTCCCCCCAGAGCTGGCCTCACTAAGCTTACATGAGTTAGAAATTGAATTTTATCGTAAGCTTATCGAAAAACGACTGCTCACCTATCAATTACAAGGCGAAGACCATCAAACGGTGACGACACAACACCCAGTTACCTATCAAGAAAAAGAACAACAACCCAAAGGCCCGTTCATCGTCTGCGTAGATACCTCTGGCTCCATGGGCGGCTTCAATGAACGCTGTGCAAAGGCTTTTTGTTTAGCTCTGCTTAAGATTGCGTTTCAAGAAAACCGGCGCTGCTTTGTGATGATGTTTACCCAAGAAATCATTCAATATGAACTCACCGCCGAAAGTGGTATGCCACAACTGATTCGTTTCTTGAGCCAGCGCTTTCGGGGGGGAACAGATATCGGCCATTGTTTACAAGAAGCCGTGAAACTCATGCAGACCGATACCTGGCAGGAAGCCGATGTCGTGGTAATTTCTGATTTTGTCGCGCAACGTCTCAGCGAAGAGATTCAACAACAGATCCGCCAGCAACAACAGTTACACCAGCAACGCTTTCACGCCGTTACGCTGTCCGATCATGGAAAGCCTCGGTTATTACATATTTTTGATTTTATCTGGCCTTTCGATACCGGATTAAAAAGTCGACTTAAACGCTACGTCCAGCGCTAAATATTAACTGACTGCTATAGTTTGAAGATAATCATAAGGAAAGCGACTATCGTGAAAACTACAATGCTAACACCAGCTTTTACCCCCTCACTCTCAGGTGGTGATCCCGAGCAGAAACGTCGAGAGCTCCTCGACTACTTTCAAACCACTTGGCGTACCTACGAGCAACTGTTTACCTGCCTCACGGAAGAGAAGGCCTGGACGAATAAAGCGATTCCGCTTCGCCATCCACTTATCTTTTATTACGCCCATACCGCTACCTTTTTCATCAATAAGTTGATCGCTGGCGGTTATCTATCAAAGCGGATCGACGAACGGATGGAAGCCATGATGGCGATTGGCGTCGATGAGATGAGCTGGGACGATCTGAACGACGATCACTATGCTTGGCCTACCCCTGCGGCGGTACAAGACTATCGCGACCGTGTTCACCAACAGGTCATCGAGGTGATCACGACGATTCCCCTCACTCTCCCTATCGGTTGGAACGATCCCGCTTGGGCGATATTGATGGGTATTGAACATGAGCGTATTCATCTTGAAACGTCTAGCGTGCTGATCCGTCAACTCCCTATTAATTGGGTCAGCCCGCAACTGGCTTGGCCGGTTTGCCCACACTTCTCCGCAAATCGCCAAGATGTTCCTCATAACACATTAGTTCCACAATCGGGCGGCACGCTGACGCTAGGTAAACAAGACGACTACTATGGCTGGGATAATGAGTATGGCCAACAGATCCAACAATTAGCGCCTTTTTCTGCCAGTAAAATGTTGGTCAGTCATGCCGAGTTCTACGAATTTGTCCGTGATGGCGGCTATCACGCCGCTGAATGGTGGGATGAGGAAGGCTGGGGGTGGAAAACCTATACTCAAGCTGATAAACCCACCTTCTGGGTAGGCGATATTGCGTCGCCCGATCACCTTAAGCTTCGTGTCCTCGCAGAAGAGATTGCCCTCCCTTGGGACTGGCCTGTCGAGGTTAACCAGTTGGAAGCCTCGGCTTTCTGTCGATGGAAATCGGCGAGGCTGGGCCGCTCTATTCAGCTACCTAGCGAAGGAGAATGGGCATGGTTACGCGACCAAGTCGACGGAGATCACCCAGACTGGCAAAATCCTATCGGAAATATCAATCTACAAGGCTGGGCTTCTTCGTGCCCTGTTACCTATTATGCACAGGGTGATTTTTTCGATATCGTGGGGAATGTATGGCAATGGACTACGACCCCGATTAGCGGTTATCAAGGCTTTACCGTTCATCCTCTGTACGATGACTTTTCAACCCCGACCTTCGATGGTAAACATAATCTGATCAAGGGCGGGAGCTGGATATCAACCGGCAATGAAGCCTTAAAAGCCGCACGCTATGCCTTTCGTCGCCACTTTTTTCAACATGCTGGCTTTCGCTACGTAGAATCGACTCATCAGGAAACTATGCTAAAAAATCCTTACGAAACAGACACTATGGTCGCTCAATATCTCGACTTTCAGTACGGCGAAAACCGCTTTCATGTAGAAAACTACGCTAAAGCCTTGGTCGAGAAAGTGATTCCCCATTGCCAGAGCACCCTTCATGCCTTGGATCTCGGTTGCGCCACTGGGCGTGCCAGCTTCGAACTCAGCCGTCACTTTGATCGGGTAACCGGTATCGACTATTCGGCACGTTTTATCGATGTGGCGCTACAACTGATGACTGGTGAAGATTTTCGTTATGCACTCCCTACCGAAGGCGAACTGGTCGATTATCACCAAATCCGCCTTAGCGATTTAGCCATTACTGCAGAACAATGGCAAAAGGTTGATTTCAAACAAGGGGATGCCTGTAATTTAAAGGTGACACACGCCGAGTATGATCTTATCTTTGCCTCAAATTTAATTGACCGCTTACGCGAGCCAGCACGCTTTCTTAAAAGTCTCAGTTCGCTACTTAAACCCGGTGGCGTGTTAATGCTCTCCTCACCCTATACATGGTTAGAAGAATTTACCCCCAAAGAGAACTGGTTGGGTGGCATTCGTGAGAACGGTGAGGCGATGATGACCTATCAAACATTGCAGCGACTTCTACGCGATGACTTTGAGGAGATCCAGCCAGCGGAAGACGTTCCCTTTGTCATTCGAGAAACCGCTCGTAAGCACCAATATACCGTGGCACAGGTGAGTTATTGGCGCCGTAGGGTATAGCATCCAAACGCCCAACAGGGCGTTTGTTTTTTCAAGGATTATGATATGTCCGATACTTCTCAACTCGACGAACTGGATCGAGATATTCTTAACGTATTACTCAAACAGGCAAAAACACCCTACGCCGAACTGGCAAAAATGTTCGGCGTGAGTGCTGGGACCATACACGTTCGTGTTGAAAAAATGCGCCAAAGTGGTGTGATAACCGGTACCCATATTGCGGTTGACCCTCGTAAATTGGGGTTCGATGTCTGTTGCTTTATTGGCATAATTTTAAAAAGCGCACGCGATTATCCTGCTGCGTTACAAAAACTCGAGGCACTCGATGAGGTCGTTGAAGCGTGGTACACCACGGGACACTACAGCGTCTTTATCAAAGTGATGTGTCGATCCATCGATGCGTTGCAGCATGTGTTAGTAAATAAGATCCAGACTATTGACGAGATACAGTCCACGGAAACCTTGATCTCTCTACAAAACCCCATCGATCGACCGATCAAAGCCTAATCGCTCTCAATACTGTGGATAAAGTTATCAATGCTTTGATCCACAGTGCTCAATCTTTCCTAAATAGTTAAAAAATAATAATCCCCCTATTATCCACAGGTGGATCACCGCTTGATCACCGAGTACAATGGCCGCCTTTATTGAGGAGGGCATATGGCTGAAATTACTTTTATTACGGGTAGCACACTGGGGAGTGCCGAGTATGTTGCAGAACATCTCGCGGCAAGGTTGTGCGTATGCTCGGTCGTACCAAAGCCATAACGCGGCAACATGCCATCGGCATTCCAGTAACCGGCATTATAGACACTGCGATATTGCGTCTTGAGATCATCATAACGACCGCGGGTCGAGAAGCTCCAGTCATTATTGAAACGATGGGTGTAGATATAGGTAAAGGCGCCGTGCTTGCGGTTGAACTTCTCGAAACGCGCATCACCATCATAGAAATTGCGCGGCAGATAGCCACCGAATGGTGCCGGCTTGAGTGACCCTTCAAGCGGTACACCACCATAAGTGCCGGCCTCGGGATCATACTGGTAATTGCCGATCAGGGTCAGCGTATCCGGCCCGTTGCCACCAAAGCTGACAGTCGGGCTAATGGAAAAGCGACGGCTGCCTGTGCGGGTAAGCTGCGTATGCTGTCCGTTGACGGTGCCATAGACGCGATAGCGGATTGACCCGTCTTTTGTAGCGTAACCACCCATATCGGCATCGACACGATAGAGATCGAACATGCCGCCGGTGGCGTTGACGGAGCCATAGGACACCTTGTCGAGCGGCATCTTGCTCTGCAGAGCCACAAGACCGCCGGGGCTGGACTGGCCATAGAGCGCAGAAGCCGGGCCCTTGAGAATTTCCAGTCTTTCAAGGCGAGATGTGTCGATCTGGGCAATAGCATAGCCTGTCGGGCTATCCTGCAGCCGCAGCCCGTCAAGAAATTCGGGGATGGTGAAACCACGCAGCTGGAACAGATCATAACGTGTGCCGACACCGCCACGCAGATCGGGCGTGATGCCTGCTGCATAACGCACGGCCTGGTTGAGATTCAGAACCCCACGGATATCCATCTCGTTACGCGTCACAACGGTCACCGACTGCGCCGTCTCGATCAGGGGCGTGTTCGATTTTGTCGCAGACGAAGCGATCGTGGCTCCCTTCTGGGCATGCACGGTCAGATGTTCGACACTGCTCGGTTTATCCGCTGCCGAAGCGCGGTGGAAAAAACCAATTATATCTCAAGTAAGTCTCTGGTCTTTTGTAAACCACTTGCATAATTGAGATTTTTCGGTAATCGTTCATAGCTGATGTGCAATTCGATGTGAACTGGTCATAGACAATTGGACCATGCATTTCAAATATTCACACTGTTTTGTACCTATAACAGAATCCTACTGGATGAATCGTATGAGCGCTTTTCTATATGCTGATTTAAATTTTTATTTTTTTACAGTAACAATGAATCTACAAGAGATGATCTTGACTATGATGATATTTTTCGTAAATAAAAAATCCTATAATGGACTGAAGATTGACTTTTGATAGCTTTAAATTCTGTTTAAAGGTTTGTGTGATATTATCATTCCTCTAATACAGTTATTGTTTTGAATAATTTAATTATATACATATGTTATATACTTATTTTTTATTTTGTTTCATTTAATGAGTTGTTTTTCCCCTTCTAAAAAAACTCAGATGAACAGTCAAATGAGTAAGTCCCT
>DWRH01000089.1:0-21317 GCA_022318365.1 Anthoptus insignis
ATGGCGTAGCAACTGCGCGCGCATCTGTGCACGGCTTGCCTGGGCAATTACTTCATTTTGTTCATCAACGATATCAACCCATTCCGTGCTGTCCACTGACGTCATTTCCCATCACCCTTTATTCAGTGCCGTGCATATCTGGAGGCGCTTATTTTATCTGAGGAATTTAAAGAAAAGTAGATCCGAGATGGTGTTCTTTTTTGTTCCAAATATTCGTTAATGCCAGATTATTTCGATCGCTAAACGGTGAGGAAGCACTGGCGGCACTCATCAGCGCACAACAAGCTTTGCTGCGGAGAAATAATGATACATATTGCTCTGTCTCAGACTGAACTCTAAGATAGGATCATCAGCACTGAACACAGAAGGCGAGAGCATGCATATTTTATTCACCGGGGGTACCGGCCTGGTTGGCAGTGCACTTATCAGCTATCTCTGTGCGCGCGGGGAAGACATTACCGTTATCACAAGAGATGTTTCCAGCGCGCGACAGCGACTTAGTGAAAATACTGTAACCTATTGTTCAGACATGGAACAACTTCGTAACCTTGATAATGTTGATGCTGTTATCAATCTGGCTGGCGAACCCATCGCTTCCCGCCGCTGGACACCAGAACAAAAACAGAAAATATGTCAAAGTCGCTGGGCTATCACAGAACAGCTGACAAAATTGATTAAGGCAAGTAGCACACCGCCAGCCGTTTTCATTTCTGCTTCAGCGAGTGGCTATTATGGTGATTGTGGTGATCAAATACTGACAGAAACAGCCAACGTAAGCGATGAATTCACTCATCAACTTTGCCAGCGCTGGGAATCATTAGCCAGTGTAGCAAACAGTACAAGCACCCGCGTCTGCCTGCTCCGTACCGGGGTAGTGTTAAGTAAGAAGGGGGGAGCGTTCCCCCCCCTGAAGAGAGCCACATCATTCTGCCTTGGTGGAAAAATAAGTAGCGGTAAGCAATTTTTCCCCTGGATTCATATACAAGACATGGTTAACGCCATTGGCTGGCTAGTAGATAACCCATCCTGTCAGGGGGCATTTAATCTGGTTGCACCACAAGCGATACAACAGGGAGAACTTGCCAATCAGTTAGCAGCCATGCTGCACCGTCCTGCATGGATGCGCATGCCTGCCTGGTTGCTCTCTCTGATTATGGGGGAATCAGCGATATTGCTTCTTGCCAGCCAGCGGCTGGTGCCGGAACGGCTATTACAGTCAGGCTTTCAGTTTCGTTTTCCTGACATTAACAGTGCATTGCATCAGCTAATTAATAACTAAATTACACACTGCACCAAACCCGGGTTATAGTCGGTACTCAGATGACGGTCACTTCAAAGCACCTGATAAAAACTGTTGCAACCGTGGACTTTGCGGTTGCGTGAACAAGCGTTCTGGCGGCCCTTCTTCTTCGATTTTCCCCTGATGTACAAACACCACATGGCTCGAGACATGACGGGCAAATTCCATCTCATGGGTCACCACAATCATCGTTTTACCCTCTGCAGCCAGATTCTGCATAATTTTTAGTACTTCACCGACTAATTCAGGATCAAGAGCTGAAGTCGGTTCATCAAACAGTAAGACTTCAGGTTCCATCGCCAGCGCTCTGGCAATAGAAACGCGTTGTTGCTGGCCCCCGGAAAGATTAGCCGGATACTTCGCTTGCGCCACGGCATCGATACCCACTTTTTCCAGGTAGTACAATGCACGTTTGCGTGCCTCAGCTTTAGTCAGCCCCAACACCTGAACAGGTGCTTCCATCACATTTTGCAGCACTGTCATGTGACTCCACAGATTAAAGTGCTGAAATACCATCGCCAGACGGGTACGCAGCAGACGAAGTTGCTCTTTATCCGCAACTTTTAATTGCCCATCAGTATCACGTACCAGGTTAATCATCTGGTCATTTATTGTCAGTGAACCTTCCGTCGGTTTCTCCAAAAAATTGATGCAACGTAACAGCGTGCTTTTGCCTGAGCCTGATGAACCGATAATGCTAATCACATCCCCTGCTCTGGCGCGCAGCGAGACACCTTTTAATACTTCCTGCTGGCCATAACGCTTATACAGCTCGGTGATAGTAAGTTTATTTTCAGTCATTCATTTTACTCAATGCGTAGAGGAAGCGGTAACCGGTAATAACCAACGTTTTTCCGCCCGACGAAACAGGCTGACTAATAACGCGGAAATCACCAGATAAAGCAGTGCCGCAAGGCCAAAAGCGGTGAAGGGCTGGTATGTAGCGGCATTAATGTCCCTGGCGACTTTTAATAAATCGGGCACGGTGGCGGTAAACGCTAATGCTGTCGAGTGCAACATCAGGATCACTTCATTGCTATATGCGGGTAATGCACTGCGCAGTGCTGAAGGGAGAATAATGCAGCGATAAAGTTTAAAATGAGAGAATCCATAAGCGCGGGCGGCTTCCACCTCTCCCTGTGGTACATTACGGATTGCTCCGGCAAAAATTTCGGTGGTATAAGCACAAGTATTCAACGTCAAGGCCAGGAGTGTGCAATTTAGCCCACTGCGGAAGAAGGTATTTAATAACTCATTTCCTTTCACCACATCCAGAGTGTACATCCCTGAATATAAAACCAGCAACTGCACATAGAGCGGCGTACCACGGAAAATATAGGTAAAAAGCCAGACTGGCAAAGCGATAGCTTTGCAGGAAGAAACCCGTGCCACGGAAAGGAACAACGCCATAATCCCACCGATCACCACCGAAAATACCAACAGCCACAATGTTACTGCTACTCCAGTGAAGCGGTAGCCGTCACTCCACAACAAAGATTGCCCGTAGGTTTGGATGATCTCGATCATAGTCCGGCTTTCCTTACTCCGACAGCATAATGGCGTTCAACCAGCCAGAGAATAAGATTCGATATGGTGGTAAATAGTAAATAAATGGCTCCCGCAGTCAGGGCAAAATAAAGCGGATGCCAGGTACTTTTCCCCGCCAGCTGCGTTGCCTTAACCACATCTTCCAGCCCCAGTAACGAGACCAGTGCGGTAGATTTCAAAATTACCAGCCAGTTATTACCAATACCCGGCAGAGCAAAGCGCATCATTGACGGAAAAATGATCCGTCTGAATAGCTGTAATGATGTGAACCCGAATGCGGTTGCAGCCTCTATTTGTCCGACAGGAACCGCCAACCAGGCCCCACGAAAAGTTTCAGTAAAATAAGCACCATAAATAAATCCCAGTGTCAGTATACCGGCCACCATAGGATCAATATTCAACTGAGCCAGACCGAGTGCATCGGTCAGTCGATTCAGCACCATCTGTAAACCGTAGAAAATTAAC
Organism: Anthoptus insignis; assembly: GCA_022318365.1. Taxonomy (NCBI): domain Eukaryota; kingdom Metazoa; phylum Arthropoda; class Insecta; order Lepidoptera; family Hesperiidae; genus Anthoptus; species Anthoptus insignis. The sequence goes on from DWRH01000089.1 coordinate 3,314, forward strand.
AGCATCAAGACAAGATCAGGAACACCACGAATCAATGTCGTGTAACCGGTAGCAATTTTACGCGCCAGAGTACCGCCGGATAGCCTGGCTGCTGCGCCAACAAGTCCGAGCAGGATAGCGAACAACAACGAGGTTATCGCCAGCTCCAGTGTCACCATCGCGCCTTTTATGATCACGTCTGAATAACCATACAACATTCTTTTACCCACCTGTTATCCCGACGCACAAAAAGAGGACACCCAAAACAGTGTGTCCTCCTTGATATCTACTCAACCGCCATAAACATCAAAATCAAAGTATTTTTTTGCTAACTTATCGTAGGTACCATCTTTGCGCATGCCTTCAATAGCCTGATCAATAGCGGCTTTCAATGCGGTATCATCTTTACGAATACCCATTCCGGTTCCTACACCAAAAATCTTATCATCTTTAACAGCCGGGCCGGCAAACGCATAATCCTTGCCTACTGGCTGTTTGAGGAACCCTTCGCTGGCGGCAACTTCATCCTGGAATGCTGCATCAATGCGTCCGGCAGTTAAATCCTGATACACCAAATCCTGATTAGCATAGGGGGTCACTGTCACCCCTTTGGGACGCCACTGCTGATTGGCATACATCTCCTGAGTTGAACCCTGTAACAGCCCAATATTTTTACCTTTCAATGACTCGATAGTTGGCGTAATTGATGAACCTTTCTGCGCGATAAGCCGTGAGTTAGCCGCATAGAGCTTGTCAGAGAAGGCTATTTCTTGCTGACGCTTTTCGGTTATGGATAATGAAGAGATCACCGCATCCACTTTCCGCGCCTTTAGTGAAGGGATAAGTGCATCAAAATCACTTTCAACATAAGTGCATTTTGTCGCCATCCTTTTACAAATTTCATTTGCCAGATCGATATCAAACCCCACCAACTGACCCTGAGCATTTTTTGATTCAAAAGGGGCATAGCTAGGATCAGTACCAATGCGCAGCGTTTTTGGCGCCTCAGCAAATACGCCTGAACAAGTCAGAGCCAATAATGCCGTCACTGCCAGTAGTGGTTTTTTCATAAATTCCCCTCATGCAAGTTTCAAATAACACCAGGACAGTGTCATATTGCAGAAAAGGTTGCAGGATTTATGCCAGAGTAGAAAGGTATACAGAAGAGGCAATTGCGCTATTCAAATAGCGACAAAAGCACCAACTTTGTGCATGAAGAGAAAAAAAATGATGCTTTTGCTTTTATTTGGTGCACATTGGTGGCTATTTGCCCCACCGGGTGAACAGATCCTGCTCCAGCGTAATGCCAAACTGGTCAAGGACGCGGTTAACGGTTTGATCGACAATATCCATCACCGATTTAGGATGATGATAAAACGCCGGTACCGGTGGCATAATGACTGCCCCCAGCTCAGCAGCACTGGTCATCATGCGTAAATGTCCAATATGCAACGGCGTTTCACGCACACAGAGTACCAGTGGACGCCTTTCCTTCAGTATCACATCAGCCGCTCTCGTCAGTAACCCATCGCTGTAACTGTGAACAATTCCGGAGAGGGTTTTCATTGAGCAAGGTAATATGACCATCCCGGCGGTCACAAACGAGCCCGAAGAAACTGAAGCAGCAATATTGCGCTCATCATGCACTACGGTTGCCAGTGCCTGCACATCGCGTACACTGTATTTCGTTTCCAGCGCCAGAGTCTGCCTTCCCGCCTGACTAATGATGAGATGGGTTTCTACCTCATTTATCTGCTGCAGCACCTGCAGTAATCGAACGCCATAAATTGCGCCACTGGCACCGGAAATGCCGATAATCAGTCGTTTCATTGTTGTCGTTCTGTCCGTATAAGTGATCAATTTAGAGCAGAAAAAAGGGCTGGAATCGCTTCCAGCCCCCGGGCAGAGAGGATCAACTCACTCTCTTTTAGCCTTCATTATGCATCTCAAGGCTTTCAACTTCATTCTGCCGTGCTATTGCTTTCGCGTCATCATTACGTAATGACTGTAAATATTCAAGGTATTGCTGATCGACATCTTTCGTCACATAAATACCGTTAAATACTGAACATTCAAACTGTACGATATCCGGGTTTTCTTCACGGACTGCATCAATCAGGTCATCTAAGTCCTGAAAAATTAGCGCATCAGCACCGATTAATTGACGAATTTCTTCCACTTCACGACCATGGGCAATCAATTCGGTAACACTGGGCATATCGATGCCGTAAACATTCGGAAATCTAACTTCCGGGGCAGCTGAAGCGAGGTAGACTTTTTTCGCCCCCGCCTCACGCGCCATCTCAATGATCTGACCAGACGTAGTACCGCGCACAATCGAATCATCAACCAGCAGGACATTCTTCCCTCTAAACTCTGCCCGATTGGCATTTAATTTACGTCTCACTGCACTTCGCCGCTGATGCTGGCCCGGCATAATAAATGTACGGCCTACATAACGATTTTTTACGAAACCCTGACGATAAGGTTTATCAAGGATGCGTGCCATTTCGAGGGCAATATCACAGGATGTTTCAGGAATCGGGATCACAACATCGATATCTAAATCTTCCCACTCCCGGGCAATTTTTTCACCCAGTTTAGTTCCCATCCGGACCCGGGCACTGTAGACCGAAATTTTGTCTAAAAATGAATCAGGACGTGCGAAGTAAACAAACTCGAACAGGCAAGGATTAAATTTCGGATCAACAGCACACTGACGAGTAAACAGTTGTCCATCTTCAGTAATGTAAACCGCTTCTCCTGGTGCCACGTCGCGCAGGAACTCAAAACCAAGGGTATCAAGCGCTACGCTCTCAGAGGCAACCATGTACTCACTACGTCCGTCTGGCATAGATCTTTTTCCCATCACCAGGGGACGAATGCCATTAGGATCACGGAAAGCGACCATACCATGACCGATAATCATCGCCACACAAGCATAAGCACCACGCACTTGCTGGTGTACCGCAGCGACAGCCGCGAAAATATTTTCAGGATTTAACGGAAAGTGATGGAACCGGTCAAGCTCCTGGGCAAAAATATTCAGCAAAATCTCTGAGTCTGAGGTGGTATTGACATGGCGACGTCCATGCTCAAATAACCGCTTACGTAACTCATGGGCATTGGTCAGATTACCATTATGGGCCAGAGTGATACCATACGGTGAATTGACATAAAATGGCTGTGCTTCAGAAGCACTGGAGCTGCCTGCTGTAGGATAACGCACATGGCCGATGCCCATATTGCCCTGCAGACGTTGCATATGTCGCGCTTCGAAGACATCACTGACTAATCCGTTGGCTTTACGTAAACGGAAACAATTCAGCGCATCAATAGTTACGATGCCTGCGGCATCCTGTCCGCGATGCTGCAGCACCGTCAACGCGTCATAAATGGATTGATTAACCGGTATGAAACCGGCGATCCCGACAATACCGCACATGTGGTGATTTCCTCATAAGCCATGACCCCCGTCTTTGTTACCGGGGTAAAAAGTTACCGGGGTAAAAAACTTGACGTGCTTTGCAGATAGCTAAAAAACCAACTGATAATATAACTAAATCGGGGAACCAACTGCGACTGCTGCCAATCCTGGCTTTTCGATAAGCCGGTGAAGGTATCGAGAAAAAATAACAACGCCGCAACAATAAGCACACCACGTAAAGCACCAAAGCAGATGCCCAGCACCCGATCTGTACCAGATAATCCGGTTTTGTCCACCAGCGAGCCAATAACATAATTAACGATTGCGCCAACCAGTAACGTGGCAATAAACAGAACGGCAATGGCAATCCCATTGCGTACCAGTTCATCGTCAAAGCCAGTAAACCAGACAGCAAGCAATGCATAATAATGGCTTGCAACAAAGAAAGCACATCCCCAGGTAACCAGAGAGAGTGCTTCACGGACAAAACCACGAATCAAACTGACCAGTGCCGAAAAACCGATAACGGCAATAATGACGTAATCAATCCAGACCATAAACATTCCTAACTGATAACGCCCCGGCATCTCCTTCGGAGCGAATTCTAACAGAAAAAGAAAACGTTTGCGTAGCGTTTTCCTCACACCAGGTAGCCTAACTGACGGGCTTACCATCAGAGAAATCATCGGCTATTTTTTCTTTAACTTCTCCTGTTACGATTTCAACCGTTAACACTCTGATTTAACGTGCCGTTAACCTAAAAAAGGTCAATCCCTGGTGCGATTTTTACTCAGCCATCAAGGAAAAACCTCTCACAATAACAGGCTAACGCAATCACTGTCTGCTGATCAGTTGGCCTTCCAGGGTTTAACAAAACCATCTTTCGATCCTGATATTTTTTTCATCTCAGCCAGCTGGCTCTCTAATTTCGCTCTAGAGGCATCAGGGCCGACGAAAACACGCGTCACTTTCCCCTCGATGGGAGTTGAAGGCACAGACCACGCACGAAAACCAGACAAGCGAAGCTTTGCCACGACTTCATTTGCTTTTGCCGCGTTATTCAACGCCACCAGCTGTACTACCCAGGCTTGTCCTTTTGGCATGCTATCTTCGCCTGCCGGTGGGGCAGACTGACTCGTTGAGTCAGGCGTATTATTTTGTACCGTGGGCCGTGAAGCTGGCTGACGTGGTTTCGTTTCCGCTGTGGGCGATACCGATGGATTTACCTGAGGGGGTTTACTCACGTTAGCCGGTGGTGACGCCGGACGATCACTCTGTACCGGAACTTCAACTTGTGTATCTTCACTCTCGTCACTATTAACCTCCGGCTGGTGTCCAGCGAGCGGCTGCGTCACTGATGGAATTAATTCACTTTCAGATGGTTGATCTCCGGCCTGAGGCACCAGAGGGATAGCCGCAAAGGTTTCTTCATAATGTTTTTTCTTACCGTCAAGCAGTGCCGGTAAGGCAATTACAGCAACAGCGACCAGCACAACGGTGCCTATCATCCGGTTCTGGAATTTACTGGCCATCAGTATACTCCTCTGCCTGTAGTGCCATCACTTGTGCGACAGTATGAAACGATCCACACACTAATACAGTATCCTGTTCTTGCGCTTGCGCCAGCGCGGCGAACCAGGCTTCGGCTACCGAAGAAAACGCCTGAGCAACAGGCAGATGCTGCAATAGTTGCTCAGCGGTTGCCCTGCGTGGGCCGGTAAGCGTCGCGCAGTACCAGTCATCTACTTCCGGTAACAGTGCAGCCAGCGTACCAGCGATGTCTTTATCATGTAACATTCCCAGCACGGCCAGTACCTTACCGCCACTTTTCTGCCGATGCAGTTGTGAGGCCAGCCAGTTCGCTGCATGAGGATTATGCGCCACATCAAGGATCACACGCGGAGTGCCGTTCAATACCTGAAAGCGTCCGGGCAATGTGACAGCGGTCAGGTGCGTTCTGAATACGTCATCAGAGATTGAAAGTGGTGAGACACGCAGCGCGGCAAATGCTGTCGCCGCATTAGCCAGAGGGATGAAAGGGAGAGGTAATTGCCGACACTCGCCAGTTGCATCCTTAAAGGACCACCCCTCAGTCTCCCGGGTATATGACCACTGCTGCTGGCAGACCGATAACAATGCACCGCAGGATTGCGCAACATCTGCAATCGTGTGAGGCATATCAGGTTCACCGACAATAGCCGGTTTTCCCGCACGAAAAATACCAGCTTTTTCGCGGCCAATACTCTCGCGCGAGTCACCCAGCCATTCGATATGGTCGAGACCAATGCTGGTGATCACGGCAACATCACTGTCAACGATGTTAGTAGCATCAAGCCTGCCACCCAGACCGACCTCAAGAATCACCACATCTAATTCAGCACGCGTAAACAGCCACAACGCTGAGAGTGCATTGAATTCAAAATAGGTCAGCGCAATATCACCGCGTGCAGCTTCAATTGCGACAAACGCCGCCACATGGTCAGATTCAGCAAGCTCTTTACCTGCAATCCTGACCCGCTCAGTGTAGTGTAATAAGTGAGGAGAACTGAAGACACCGACGCGATAGCCAGCAGCCTGTGAGATCACTTCCAGGGTGCGGCAGGTGGTGCCCTTACCGTTGGTGCCGGCAACGGTGAATACTACCGGGGCAGGTTTCAGCACAGAAAGCCGCTCTGCTACCTGGCGGATACGCGTCAACCCCAGTTCCATCTCCTGAACATGGACAGTTTCGATATAATGAAGCCACGTGGCCAGGGGCGACGTGGCTTGAGGCGTTATAGTCATGTTTCCCGTTCACTGCAAGAGGGTAACAATGGAAAGAGTCGCCTCTTTCCGTTAATCATCAACCCTGGCTCTCTTCTGCGGCTTGCTCAGTGTCAGGCTCCGTGGTCTGTATCTGAGGTTCCGGCAGATTCATCATTTTTGCCAGTAACGTTGCCAGTTTGTAACGCATTACCGGACGACGAATAATCATATCAATCGCCCCTTTTTCGATAAGAAATTCACTGCGCTGGAAACCGGCAGGAAGTTTTTCACGCACCGTTTGTTCGATCACTCGCGGGCCAGCAAAACCAATTAAGGCTTTCGGTTCAGCAATATTAAGATCGCCCAGCATAGCAAAACTGGCTGAGACACCACCCATGGTCGGGTCAGTTAACACCGAAATGTAAGGCAGACCACGTTCCTGCATTTTAGCCAGCGCTGCGCTGGTTTTGGCCATCTGCATCAGCGACATCAGCGCTTCCTGCATACGAGCACCACCGGAAGCAGAGAAACAGATCAAGGGGCAGTTCTCTTCCAGTGCCTGCTCAACTGCACGCACGAAACGAGCGCCCACTACGGAGCCCATTGAACCGCCCATGAAAGCAAATTCAAACGCGATAGCGACAACAGGGATGCCATGCAGAGTACCTTTCATGGCGATCAGAGCATCTTTTTCGCCGGTCTCTTTCTGTGCAGCAGCAAGACGATCTTTATATTTTTTTGAATCGCGGAATTTCAGAACATCTTTCGGTTCCAGTTCACTGCCCAGTTCGAGCGGCGAACCTTCGTCCAGCAATCGCATCAGGCGATCACGACCATGGATGCGCATATGATGATCGCATTTTGGACAGACTTCAAAATTGCGCTCCAGCTCGGCACGATAAAGCACCTGTCCGCAACTGTCACATTTGGTCCAAACGCCCTCAGGAATACTCGACTTGTTCGATGGGGTGATTGTACTTTTATTAAGAATACGTTCAATCCAGCTCATTGATGTTTTATCATCCAATAATTTATTATCTATCAATACGTTATAAGTTTTTTACTGTCTGTTCCCATGATGTTATCAATGGGAGAGAGTAAATGGCTTCTACGTTCTTTCATCACAGTTCAGGGGCAGAAATGCATCCTGTCACTCCAGCTGCTGAATGAGTTGCCACACTTTAAACGCTTGAAATTCAGTCGTCATTACACCATAAACCATGACAACCCGCTACCGTTACCCTGAAGGTAAAAGTTCGCGAAAGTGGCTCATCTAACACTCTACCATCAAATGATGGCGGTATCATCCTGGAAAATCATGGCTGATGAGCAACTACCTGCCATGATACTCACTATGTGTTTTTTTTGTGCGCCGGTGGCGAATAATTTCAATTACCCCGGGCAGAATAGACAGAACAATAATTGCCACAATCAGATAATGCAAATTCTTCTGTACAGCAGGTAAATTACCGAAAAAATACCCTGCGTAGGAGAAAAGAATGACCCACAATAAACCACCGCTAACGTTATAGAGAGCAAAACGTTGGTAGTTCATTTTTCCCATTCCGGCAACAAAAGGGGCAAAGGTACGAACTATCGGCACAAAACGGGCAAGAATAATGGTTTTACCGCCATGACGCTGATAGAACTGATGGGTGGTATCCAGATAACTGCGGCGGAAGATTTTAGACTGTGGATTACTGAATAATTTTTCACCAAATAAACGACCAATGGTGTAGTTCACCGCGTCACCAATAATTGCCGCAATACACAACAACACCACCATCAGATGAACATTCAGTGCACTTTCCGGTAACGCTGCCAGTGCCCCTGCGACAAACAGTAGCGAATCTCCCGGCAAAAACGGCGTCACCACCAGACCGGTTTCGCAAAATAAGATCAGAAATAAAATGGCATAAATCCACACACCATACTGGGCGACCATCGCCTGTAAATGCACATCAATGTGCAGGATAAAATCAATCACTGCGCTGATCATTTCCATCTATTAATCGCCTCAATACTCAACATAATTAGTCATCCGCCAGAAAAAGTGGGCCTGCAGCGCTGACAGGCAAATCAAAATGCGCGGGATAATCCACCGCCACCAAATAGAGCCCATCGGGCTTTGCCGTAGCGGCAGCCTGAGTACGATCCCGTCCCTGCAATAACCGTTGCATCCAGTCAGCAGACTGATTACCAGTACCAACCTCAAGTAGACTGCCGACAATATTGCGCACCATATGATGCACAAACGCATTGGCTTTGATATCAACTATCACATAGTCACCTCTGCGCTTAACGTTCAGATGGTGTACAAAGCGCCAGGGTGTTCTCGACTGGCACTGCACAGCACGAAAGGCACTGAAATCATGCTCACCCAGCAGACACTGCCCTGCCCGCTCCATCAACTCTGCATCCAGGTCATGGTAATAATGGGTTACACCGCCATGCAGAATTGCCGGGCGTAAACGCCGATTGTAGATGATGTACCGATAACGTCGGGCCGTCGCCGTGAAACGGGCATGAAAATCAGCGGGTACAGTTTTCGCCCAACGCACGGCAATATCATCGGGTAAATTGGCATTAACACCCAGTGTCCATGCTGCATCCTGACGCACCGATGAGGTATCAAAATGCACCACCTGTCCGGTCGCATGCACTGCCGCATCAGTGCGTCCGGCACAAAAGACACTAACCGGATGGTTTGCCACGCCTGACAGCGCTTTTTCCAGTTTTTCCTGCACACTGCGTACTTCACGCTGACGCTGCCAGCCATAATAACGACTGCCATCGTATTCTATGCCCAGCGCAATACGCTGCACTGCTGGTAAAGCCTCCCCGGACATCAGTAGAGATACTCCTGTAATAATTTTTCAGCCGTTTTGATAGCCATCAATGCGCCACCGAAGCGAACGTTATCCGCTACCGAACAAAACTGCAGCATCTCTGCAATACCATAATCCTGGCGCAGGCAACCGACTGTCAGCTGGCCGTTTTCCGACCCTGCCGCTACAGGAGACGGCATGCTACCCTCTTCTGCCACGATAATATCCGGTGCTTCAAAAAGCGCATCCCGGGCTTCCTCTGGCGATAAAGGTCGTAAATTTTCAATATGCACCAGCTGAGTGTTACCGTAGAAAACTGGCGCTTGCAGTACCGTAGCTGTGACAGGCAACCCGGCATCCTGCAGAATTTTACGCACCTGCTCGACGATGCGCTGCTCCTGATTCACGATACCCTGTTGGTCTGGCGCCAGGGGCAAAAGGTTAAACGCCAGTTGCTGACCAAAGAAACTCGCTTCAACAGGCATACCGTTCAGTAAACGTGCGCTCTCTCCCGCCAGTGAGTCTACCGCTGACTTGCCATGGGCCGAGGCAGACATCAATGTGACTACCTGCAAGCGTGAGAGGCCCGCCTGATGAATCAGGGGCTGTATTGCGCAAAGTAATTGCGCCACAGTACTATCCGCGACCGCAATAATATTACGATTACGATACTCACTTAAGACTTCAGGGTTCACTTCCGGAACCACCAGAGGAACATCCGGATCGAGAGCAAAATGATCACTTAACTCAATTACCAGGCATCCTGATTGCGCCGCATCTTCGGCATACAATGCCGCGGCTTCTCTGCCTGCAGCAAAAAACGCCAGTTGCACCTCAGACCAGTCAAAATGTGCAGCCTCTGTGACCTGCAATGACTTACTTTGGAATCGAACCGTTTCTCCTGCACTGCGCTCACTGGCGAGTAAATGCAGATTACCTACCGGGAATTCCCGTTCTGACATCAACGACAGCAAAGCACTGCCTACTGCACCTGTAGCCCCAACCAGAGCAATATTCCAGCCCTCTGACATGATTGTATAACTCCTGCTGATAAATGAGGTGCACGACACGTAACCAGAGTGTCAGTACCTGTTGGAATGCGGTTATGGTTTTTTTAATGTGGCGGTAAAACCTAATGCTGCCAGTTGTGCAACACTCTCTTGCGTATCGCATAACACTTCCAGTGACGACCATTCACGGCGTTGAGGATAATTTTTCCTTAGACGATCAAACCCACCAGGTGTGGCAGCTTCATGGCGTAACAGGGCATCATCGCGGCGCACATCATACACCAGATGCACCAGTTTTTTCAGTGCTGCCTGATCCAATTTACCCTGCAAAGTGATCTGACTGAACTCAGCCGGCGGCAGTAATGTTGCAAGATCCACCGTCTGTGGTGCACCGATAAAATGGCTCCATGCTTCAAACACTTGCGTCGTGCCACGAGCTTTTCCTTCCAGGGTATATCCGGCGATGTGCGGCGTAGCAATATCTACCCGCGCTAACAGAGGCAGTGATAAATCGGGTTCAGGCTCCCAGACATCAAGCACCACGCGTAAATCATCGCGTTCGTTTAGCACCTCCAGCAGCGCAGCATTATCGATAACCGCACCACGACAGGCATTGATAATAATCGTGTCTGGTTTTGTCTGCCTGAGTAATGCACTGTCTACCATATGGAGGGTTTTATCTGGTCCCTGTTTAGTCAGTGGTGTGTGAAAAGTCAGAACGTCGGCTTGTTCAACCAGTGTCGATAATGGCAGAAAAATGTCGCTGGTTTCTGCGGCTTCGCGCGGAGGATCACAAAGTAACGTTTTTACGCCGATAGCTTCCAGGCGGGTGCGAAGCCGTCCACCGACATTACCCACACCAACAATACCGACAGTACGATCCTGAAGGACGAATCCGTCGCGTTCTGCCAGCGCCAGCAATGCCGAAAAAACATACTCGACTACGGCCAGCGCGTTACAGCCTGGTGCAGCTGAAAAACCGATGTGCGCTTGCCGCAAGTAGTCAGTGTCAACGTGATCCATCCCGGCAGTCGCGGTACCGACAAACTTCACCGTGCTGCCAGTCAATAGCGCTGCATTGACCGGTGTTACTGAGCGAACCATCAGGGCATCAGCTTCTACCAGCGCATCAACTGGCACCGGGCGTCCGGGTATCGCCACTACGCTACCTGTGCGGCTGAACAGTGCTTCAGCATAAGGCATGTTCTCATCAACAAGAATTTTCATGGCATTATCTCTGTCGTTAACCAGCGGGCATTCTGCCACAATGAAGAAAGAAGAATAACTGCTTTATCGGTAATCGTTCTTGAGATGGGTTTATCTCTTGTCACAAAAAGCGCACGGTAACCTGACATCGCTGAGTATTACGGTAATTTGTTGTAAGGATGGTCAATCAGGTAAACCCATTCTCCTTTGGGATTCTTGCGAAAAACCTCGCTGGCAAACCACTCTTCCCGGACTTTCCCACTCTCATCAACTTTCTGCCAGCGACCAGTTCTGAGTATAATATCGCCATTTTTTATCGTGGTTGAAGATCCCGGCACAGAGATAATCCTTATCTCTTTATCCGCTAAGATATCTCGAAAACCCTTACTTATTGCAGTGTGTCCCTGCGCGGTAGAACCATCCTGTTTAACAAGAATTCCTTGCTCATCGAAAAACTGTGCAACCTTTTCACTGTCACGTTCTGCCATTGCTTGCCCAAATCCAGTTCGTAAAGGAATCAGCTCATCTGCTGTCGCAGTTCCTCCTGCCAGCATAAGAAGCAGTGATAATGTTTTATTTTTCAGATTAGTACATAGCTTCATCTGGCCTACCTTTAGTAGCATTAATCAAGTCATTATTTCAAATCAAAAATATATTTAATAACTATTACATCTACTACCCCTATTACGTACTATTACAATACTATTTCACAGCACACATAAAGAACTCTGCGTGGTCTGAAAAAGAAATCGGTATAAAAAATAGTGTCATCTTCTCCCTACAGCCTCTACGCTCACTACGACGTGTTGTTGTATAATGTCTGTATGACTTCCGGCGCGCTCCGGTTCCTATTTAGTGAAGGATACTGCCATGCAACCCCTTAGTGGTCCCGGTGCGCCAGGGCCTCATACCCCGTCGTCTTCACCGCCGGGTGTCGGGCCAACTGTGCGTTCAGACGAGATTGGTGAACATCCTCTGACACCAGCCCAACGTACTACGCTGGAACGACTGATTGTGAAAATTATGTCAATGACACCGCTGAAAAGTGTTGAGTTGTGGGCGGGGTTACGTCATGAGTTGGGACTAAAAAATGAAGCCCCGCTGCAGGCACAACATTTCCCGGTCGCTGAACAATTTCTCACGGCAAAACTGAGCCAGTCACAAGAAAGTCATGCGACCCGCCAGTTATTGCAAGCGCTGACGGAACTGCTGCCCCAGGGGAATAATCGCCAGGCGGTGAGTGATTTCATTCGTCAGCAATTTGGACATACCGTTCTCAGTGCCCTGACTCCGGTGCAGCTCAGACAAGTGCTGACTATGCTACAGAACGGGCAAATGACGATTCCTCAGCCGCAGCAAAACCATATTACTGATCGCACGCTGCTCCCTGCTGAACAGCATGCCCTGAATCAACAGGTCGCACGTTTGGCCGCCACCACCGGCGAGCCACCCGCTCGGTTATGGAGTTCCGTGCTACAAATTGTCAATCTGCATAGCGGAGACCCGGTACCTTCGCGATTTTTCCCGATGCTGACGCAGTATGTCCAGGTGCGTCAGGCTATCAGCCAGCAGGGCAATTTATCTCTGGTTTCTTTGCTTGCATCACTGAAAGTCCCGGCAACACACGCAGAGCAACAGATGCTTGATCAAGCTTGTGAACAGCGTTTTCAACTTTCACCACAAGCTATCCTTACCCCCACTCAGGCACATGACCTGGTAAACCTACTTTTTTACCGGCGCAGTGAGCAGTTGCGTGAGCAGAACGTTTCCGGCGACACTTTTTCACCACAGCCGATTGTCGCACAGGATCCACGTCCGGCTCCGCTTCTCTCTCTTTCGCCACCGGCAAGTCGTGCGATGCTGATCATCATTGCCTTGCTGCTGGTTATTGTGGTCATGGCCCTATTTTTCTAATCGGTACGGGTTTAGATACAGTTTAACAGGCGCAGTGTGACGTCTGTTTTTCTGGCCACTCTCCCCTGTCATCACCTTCAGTCACCGGCAACCCATCCCGTAACCAGAAATCCAGGCCACCAATTAACTCTTTTACCTGAAACCCAGCCTGTGAAAGTTTCCACGCCCCTTTCGTTGAACCATTGCAACCGATGCCATCACAATAGGTGATATACACTTTATGCCGGTCAAGCTGCTGCAAAGTTGCCTCATTCATATCACGATGAGGTAGCGATAGCGCGCCACATACGTGACCAGCACGATAGTGAGCCACTGAGCGCACATCCAGAACCACAATGTCACTGATACCGAGCGCCAGATCATGAGCCACATCAGCAGAATCAGTATAATAAGCTAATTTATCAGCGAGATAGTGTTGCATTTGCTGCACACTGGCCGGGGGAAACGCAAGTACCGCTGAAACACGCATAGCAAACTCCTTTCATTAATTCACAACCTGATGATACGTTACTCACTGCGCCACTATAAGACCCATTTTTCCTTATCAGGAAGACCCATTATGTCATTTCCCACGCCTGCGTTGATCACCTTGTTTGCCGGGCAACATGCCAGTACGTTGAGAGAACGCGTGGCGGCTACCTTACGTCAGCTGATTGTTGATGGGCAACTGGCCGACAAAACAAAACTCCCTTCATCACGCGTATTAGCCAGTGATTTATCAGTATCCCGCGTTACTGTTGAGGCCGCCTACGCACAATTAGACAGTGAAGGTTATCTTCAGCGCTATACCGGGCAAGGTACTTTTGTTTCGACTCCGCGTATTATTCATGATCCTGTGACGGCCAGGTTACCACAACGCCACTCAACGCCTTTGCTCTCTGAACGCGGTATGCAACTGTTCCATCATTCACCCTGCCGTGACCCTCTCTTTGCCTGCGCCTTTGCTGCTGGTTCACCTGATTTATCAGCATTTCCTCAGCGACTGTGGCGACAATTGATTAATCAGCGCCTGCGATATACACCAGAAAAAATGATGAGCTATGGTGAGGTTCAGGGGTTGCCAGCGCTGCGCAACAGCATTGCGCGCTATCTCGCCCTGTCACGTGGAGTGAACTGCCATGCAGATCAGATATTGGTCATGACCAGTTCACAACAGGCTATTCATCTGCTGGCGATGATGTTGTGTGATCAGGGGACTCAGGTGATGGTTGAAGAACCCGGGTATCCCGGCGCACGTAGTGCATTACTAAGTGCCGGCGCTTCAGTATCAGGATTATCCGTTGATCACCAGGGTGCCACGCTGCCTGATGAGTCATTAACGCCACGGCTGGTCTATCTGACACCGTCACATCACTATCCACTCGGTATGATGATGAGTCAGGCCCGCCGCCAGCAATGGCTGGACTATGCACGTCAGCATCACTGCTGGTTAATAGAAGATGATTATGACAGTGAATTTTATTACCACTCGCACCCCTTGCCTGCATTACAAAGTCGGGATACTGGCGGACAGGTGATTTATCTCGGTACGTTCTCTAAGGCACTCTATCCTTCATTACGCCTTGCTTATCTGGTGGTTCCTGAACATCTGGTTACCCCCCTGGTCAGCGCGCGGCAAATGATTGACGGCCATCCGACACAACTGATGCAGGCGGTCACCGCCGATTTCATCGATCAGGGACATTTTCAGGCTCATCTACGCTTAATGCGTCAATTATATGCGCACCGCCGCACACTATTGATCGACCAGTTGCAGCTGAAATTAAATGATCATTTGCAGATTATTGACCACCAGCACGGCATGCAACTGACTACTGTCTTGCGTCATCAGGAGTGTGATGAAAGAAGATTAACCTTTGAAGCCGGGCGTCAGGGGCTGATGTTACCTCAACTGGCCAGCAGTTATATGGGGCATGCTGATCGGCAGGGCTGGATATTGGGCTTTTCCGCCCTTCAGCGACAAGAGATTATCCAGGGCGTTGATAAACTGGCCTCACTCCCCTTTACCCGTACCTGTCAGCATCGCCGTTAAGCGAAATGAAAATCTGGCGCATAGCTAACGGGAAAATTTACTGATCTGGCAATAAAACAGACCTGATGAATTTTATCATGTAACTGAAAAGCCATATCTTTATCGCTACCCTGTGACAGGGTGATACTCGGGCGTAGCTCTACCGATAAGAAACGACCGGCACCACTGGGAAGTACCTCACCGATGGCATGGGGCGTGTCTTCATAACGCTTAACAATAATCCCGGCATTGGCAGCAAAATGGAGATACCACAGCATATGGCATGCCGATAGTGAAGATATAAACAAATCCTCGGGGTTCATTTTAGTGTCATCCCCACCCAGCAACGGATCATTAGAGCAATGAATCACTGCCTTCCCGGCTACTGCGATATCCCAGGTTCTGTCGTAAGCATGATAATCTTCGGTACCTTTTCCCCGATTACCCGTCCAGATAATGTGAGATGAATGTTGAATGGTTTTAAGGAAGTAGTGACGATAGCTAGCTTCCACTGTTAGGATTAAATTGCGAAGTCTAGTTCCTGACCGTCATCTGCACGAATTAGAGTGCCTAAGCCCTGTGATTCTGTCATGGGGATTTTGTACATATGGAGCGTGACTTTTCAGGATCTTTCAGCAAGATCCCCCGTCATACCTCATTTCATGCATGTGAAAAAAATCCGCAACGCCCGCCGCAGTCTCATGACCGAACGTCAGTGAGCGAATGAGCGAAGAGGCGCCATTTCATTCGGATTTCCATTTTCCCCTGTCACTCCTTAGCCTGATTTATTGGTATCCCCATGAAGATTTTGCCCCATATTCACCACCGTACTTAAATACTTACATAGTAAGCCAGCATACACAGCGTAAGCGCTGTGACTGGTTCAGGGCTGCCCCCCGAAACCCGCTAAAATCACAACCGAAGGAATGCAGGATAGAGCTAATGCCGCAACGTGACGTCATCGTCCATGCTCGATGCTTCCCTGTTCTCCGAACTCCTCGATGGTCAAATACCTGAAAATCTCGTAATGCTCTGCCTCGAGGGCGTACCTGATGCCGTTAATGGTGATGCTTTTCGCGCTGCTGATAATCAGGCGTACGGCGTTTTTCTGATGTTCTGACGCAAAAATAAAAAAACTCTCTTCCAGAGACGCTTTTTTCTGGCCAGAAGGGCGGCCAAACCGTGCCGCTACGCGCCCCACCTCCTTGAGACACTCTTTTTCCCTTGTTTTTTACTCTGTTGCAAATCTGCGGAAAATACCTTCAACGCGGGGACGCGAGTCGGCAAAAAGACGCCTTATCTTGACGGTTCGGCAGACTCTGCCCCCAAATCGGAAATCGCCATGGGGATGGCTTGCCTCACTGGGGTGATGCATTTGGCTTCGGCTCCGCAGAGGGCATGTTCCCCTGAACAGGCTCGATTCTGGCGGTTTTTCGGGGTTAAGACGTATCATTGTGCCTGAGGCCGTAAAAACGCGCTGAGTGCGTTTTTACGGCGCATGCAACGGGTGTTATGGCAAATCCGTGCAATTATTTTGCGGGATTCTCCGGCAGACCCATTTCGACTGTTTCAAGGGATTTGAGCATATAGGGGGTGAAGTCAATCTCTTTTCCGTCGACAACGGCTACCATTGATCCTGAACCACAGAAAGAAAAATAGCTCTGTTCTTGCATCAGGCAGAATGACAGTTTTTTCTTCACTCCTTTCTTTTTTTCCTCCAGGGGGATGTTGCGGTTCACTACCGCATAACCACGAGTATTGACTGACCGAATATTATACAACTCCAGAGGCTGCAATTCGCTCAGGGTTTTAATGCCATAAAAGTCCAAAGAACGCTGAGTGCCTTCCTTGTTTAAAATGTACTTTTTCTTTTTCCAAATGCCTGTTTTTTATCAAAAAAAACCTTTTCAGGTAATACTTGCCCAGGTCCATAGCCGTTACTAATAACATCAACAGAGAACAAACAAAGCCAGGTATCCGATTGTGGATACTCTTTTCGTTCAGGAGGATGAAACATTTTTAATGAAATTACTTTGCATCCTGATATGGTCGCCAAATAATTACTTGAAGTGATTTGATTAAATAAATTTTCATTGAATTTATCCGGATTAGCGATCTCCGGGGTTATTCCTCCTGAGGAAAAAAAAGGTATTATCATCAGCAGTAATAATTTTTTCATCATCATCTCCTTAGCTGGTCTGATTCTGGCTTCTCGTTGACCGGGTTATTATCGCTGTCCGGAAATTTCTGCTCGGTGAGGATGGCTATCGCGCTGCCGTAGACGCAGCAGCGGGTATCAAAACCATTCAGCCCTTGATAGTTTCCGTTCTCGATCTGACTTGGCAGATTGACGGCGGCACTGGCCTGCCAGAAAGCCTGGCTGCGGTAGTAAATCTTATCCCACTCTGCCGGGGAGTGACGCTGCACCGCTCCAGCACGTGATCCTTATCGGCGTAGGGAGCCATATTCATTGAAATCCAGTAAAACCCGGAGCTGCTGGCCGCTTCATGGAGGTCACTGCTGACGTTATTCCGCCACCGGATAATGTTCTCCTGAACGTGATTTTCGTTATCAGACAGGTGATTTTCGGTGTAGCGAATGAGCTGTTGTGCATACAGACGACTGTATTCATTTATCAGGGTGTTCCTGATATTTTCGGGGTATGCCCGACCCCGGAAGCTGAAGTAATTAAAGTAGTTTTCAGGATTAGTCAGCTGTAACAGGCCACGTCCGTACCACGGGTAATACCAGATGTTGTAGCGGCGGATGACCTGACGCGTGCGCGGGTCTATTTCCGTATAGCGGTACCCTTCCTCCATCGACCCCAGCCAGCCCGTTTCCTGAATGCCGTTCCCCAGGAAGCAGGCGATGCGAAGCGGGGTGG